>JAQGAF010003338.1:0-18060 GCA_034687865.1 Kryphioiulus occultus
ATATAGACAATATTTCTATCAATCTGATACTAAAGTACGCACTGCTGAATAACTGGTAAGATAATTTTTCATTCTTTTGCATGTTTAAAAAAATGTAGTATAAAGGAAAATTTCTTGCTGTGAGAATCTAACTTTCCCCTGCCCCGGGCTATCCGTCTTCACCTTAATTGCTAATGATAACCATCTTATTCCCCGAATTGGAATTCTGACAGGTCGCAGTTTTAAATTTGGCGCCTTAATGTGAGTAAATAATCGCTTTGGTATTTTAGGGAAGTTTTCTAAATTATGAATTTAACTTTGCACACTCATAAATTTCACTTAAAAAAGGCTATTTCATATTATGAAAAATCCTTGCTAAATTTTTAGGGGATCTACTGCAGGCCTACATGTATGTTCTTGTTGTTCCACAACATCATTGGCGGAATTTGATAAGTTTACAATCGTCTCTCGATAGATGCACATAACACGAGTTGTTGTCACTCGTTTTTTAAACTTTAGTAGTTTGTATCAAGTGTCCACAATGCGATATGCTGAGGTCATAAGGGAGGCTCGAAGTACCGGGTAGTTTTTGAAACGCCCTCAATGCTCTAACGTATCATTGCAGTAACGTTTTTTTTCCTAGCACGCTGTTAGATGTTGATTGGGTAGGTCCTATTGAATTGAATTGAATTGAAGACGTAGGCGTCGAATGAAGGCAACAACGTTCCATTCCGAACCCTTTCGAATAGCCTACGATACCAAAATGAGTCAGCAGGAAACGGGGATATTTTTCTAAGGAAAGGGAAATCGGAAAAGGGAAACAGTTTTAATCTTACACTTAGGCTACACGTACAGTATATACGTATCAAGCCTGTTTCCGACATTACGAATTTTGTATTTATTTTTTTAAAATTCTGTGTTGGTGGCGTGTGGTTGTAGAGGATACTCCTCCTCGCCTTACCCTCTATTACGGTGCTTTGCTAACAGTATCATCCGTTCGTTCTTGAACTTTGGACACTTCATAAAACGTGCGACTATAATCCCTGGGCACTGTTTTTAATCGACGATAAGAACTTTAGAATCGTCGAAGATAAGCCAGCATGTTCAGCGAATGCACGGCGTCTATCTCACCAAGGGTGAAAAAATCTCTCATCGAAGTTCGACTTTGAAATTGGGTATTTCACCAGATTATTCTGCGAATTTCCGGTTCAAATTTCACTTTTTAATCTATCCACTCGTTCAGCTACGGGGTGTATCGAAATGATGGTAACATGTGCGAGTTTTTAAGTTTAGGCTACATGGATTTAAAGTAAAGGCTACATGTAATCGTGTACCCACAAGACCTGGGATCGTCAGGATCCGGGAAAACCTGGGAAGTCAGAATCCTGGAAAAGTCAGGGAATTTTAACTGACTGAGAAACCTGGGAAAGTCGGGAATTTTGAATTTTTTTTAAATAAAACGTCAGGGAAGCTCATCAGATAGTTATAATTTCAATCAGAAGTTATTTCATATAGCAGTTATGTCATGTACCGTGGTTTTTAAGTGAAGTTGCCCTTTTCTCAATGAATGAAAACCCCAATATGGCAGATTGGTTCCTTCTATCTGCTTTCACCATAACAATATCAAAGTTTTCCAAAGCAACTGAGGGTTCTTTAATTAAAATTTTCACTTAATCGTGAACTTTGGTGTTGTGTGAATTGCTGTATTATACAAATTAAATAATTGTCATCCTAGCTAATGGCCGGTACTTTTAACTTTATATTGGTCGATGGGAAAACTGTAAAGGTCAGGGGAAAATAAAATTGTTAACCAGAGCAAACTGGTAATGTCGGAATTTTGTTGCTAAATCTTTGGGAACCCTGATGTACGGAACTTCTGCTCGGGACTGGAGCCAGTATAATTTGCACCCTAGGTAATGTCTCTTACAAAAAATGAAAATCTTATAACTTTCTCTTGAGCTTCTTGCAACTTATTCAAGGTAGTTTCATCAAAAGACATACACTGTTTACATGCACTCTTTAAGCTGATTTAGCCTGTTGTTTTTTGGGATGCATGAACCTCCGGGGCAGGTTTCCAGAGATCGAAAGTTCCAATGTCAGATTTTTAAAATCCCACTCAGGTTCTTTTTTCCCAGAAGGCAACGGGCCAAACGTAGCTTTAAGCCCGCATATGAACGTAGTGATACATGTACATTGCAATGCCGTATCCAGGTACACTTTGAGTCCATGCCTAATTACTAACTCATCGGTCTTTTGCTTTCAGAAGGAGAAAAGTCGAGGCAACCGGAAGATGGTGTCTCCAAGTACGACGCAGGCTACGGAAGCAAGAACGAGAGAGAAGACGATGAGACGTTGAGCGCATCGGCGCTATATTCGCACAAGAAGTTCAAGAAGATGGAACCGTCGTCCGAAGGAGGAGGAGGAGCCGATTCTCCCAGTGTCCACCCCACCATGGCGGCGAACAAGTCGCTGGAAGCGCTTTTCCAAGTGACGGGACACGAACTAGAAAAAATAAAACTGTCCTCGCAAGATTCCGACAGCTCCGAGCAATGCGCCGCTACGCCTCGGGACGAGGAGGAGGATGAAGATGAGGCCGAAAAGGAGGAGGGAAAGGAGAAGAAGGACAAGGTGAAAAGGGAAAAGAAAAGAACTACGGACAGGAAAGCCTCCGAAGCCGAGGGTCCAGGAGCGACCAAGAGGTTGCGTCTTGGTCGCTACGCTTGTCCGTTCTGCAATTTAGCGTGCGGCAAACCCAGCGTACTTGAGAAGCACATCCGGGCGCACACCAACGAGAGACCTTACCCTTGCATTCCGTGCGGGTTTTCGTTCAAGACTAAAAGCAATTTGTACAAGCATCGCAAGTCGCGTGCCCATCACTTGAAGGTGAGCGGCGAGGCAGATGGCATCGAGACGGACGAATCATCCAGTTGTTTTCGGGAAGACGAAGACGTGGCAGGAGGAGAGGAAGACGAGGAGGAGGAAGACGCGAAAGCAAGGAAGGCGAAGGTAACGTCGCAGCTGCCCAATAATAGCAGTTGCGACGAAGGTGTGATAAAGGTAACGTCATCGTACGGTGCCCGGAGACCTTTCAATGCTGGCCCAGAAGGGAATGTCCCCACGTCCCCCTCTTTTTCCCCCAGAACGCCGTCAGTAGGTGCCGGGATGACACCACTGATGCCCACGTCCATTTACAAGCCCAAGTTTCATTCTGTGCCATATGACATCCCCAGTCCCCGCCGAAGCGACAACACAAAGGCCGACAGCCCGAATCTTCCAGTTCCTAAAGGCAAGTCTGAAGGCGAACCTGGTTCAGAAGCCACCATTCAGACGGTGACCGTCAACGGAATTTCGGGCAGCGGTTGTCCCAGTGCCACCAGTTTGGCAAAGCGTCGCAACGACCAGTTCCAACTGCGTTTGGAGATTCCCCGCCCGCAGGCGCTGCCCGCCCCGTTTCCCACTTGCTCTTCTTCTTCTGCATCTTCTTGCTCAACTTCTTCTCGCTCAGCATCGTCGCCCGCAGTAGCGGCGTCCCGTCCCGAACCCGTGACCAACGGCGACTGTCTTCCCGTTTCGGTCGTTGCCAGCGGCTGCCGAACTCTGAAATCCCCCAAACTGACCAGTCCCGAGGATTTCCAGCAACGTATCAACAAATTAATATCACAGAATGCCGCCATCGTGGAGACCCTCGATCCGCTTTGGCCCCGCCGCTACACCCGCCAAAACAGCGTCGCTTCCAGCCATAACGTAGATGCGGAATTGGGAGGATCGAAAGAACGCTTCAGACGCTATAGCGAGGACGTGACGCTACCCGCGCTACCCACAAAATCAAAACTAGCGTTGGCTTTGCTGGCCAATTCTGGTACGCCGCCCGCAGCTGATGCTCGGGATGGGCCTCGTAGCTCGGCTTCTGGAGCTGCCGTCCTCGGTGGTGCAGTCGCTTCAACAACTTCTACCGGCCTCGCCGCCAAGGGTCATAGGCCGGTAAGCCTGCCAAAAGAAGCGCTGATGCACGAGGAACCAAGTATCGCTGTCAAGGAGAGCGACGGTGGAAGCATCGTCAGAAGCCTTTTGTTGGTTGACCACGCTAAGAGAAGCAAATCCTCGAAGAATGACGTTTTGCCGACAGATGCGCATCCGCAGAATCCCGAAAGGAGCATCATCAAGGATCTGCTGTTGAAGTCGAACAGCGCTGGGCGTTCGAGCCAAGGTCCTTCCCTCGCTACCTGCATGCGGCTTTCCGGAGGAAGCGTAAGCGCTCCGAACGCATCCTCCGAAACCGACAGAATCCGCGTGGGCTCGTCACCGCCCAGAGAGTCGCTGTTTCCCAGCGGGGAATATCAGCAACGGAACGACAGCGGCGGTAGCACAATCGCAGTCTACTCGTGCCCGTCGTGCAACATTTCTTACAGGAAGGTGGAGAATTTGGAAGCTCACCGCAGCCGCTATTGCCCCCACCATGCCGGCAAAGCTGTCGCCACGGCCACCAGTGGCGGCTCGTTCAGCCTTCCAGCAAATGCGAGGGAATCCGGCGGCTTCGAAGATTCCATCAACTCTGGCATCGTTACCAGCAACTCAAAAACCCCTGGTGCCATGCAAGAGCCCGGTGAGCTTCTCTGCCAAAAGCCACGTGGAAGGCCGAGAGGCTCGAAGAATCGCCCAAAGATGGAGGCCATCTCGCTGGGCGTCAGACCCGTACCCAAGGTGCTGCCCAGAACACATTCCAAGTCTGTTTCAGAGTCCGGCGAAATGTTGCTGACGCGCGACAAGACTATCGATGCGCTGAAGGGAAAGTTGCGCTATCGCCGCAACAGCGTGTCCGGCGACCGGGCCGCAGATTCCCCAAACCAGATTCTGGTAAACCGTAACACGTTCGCCTCGCTCTTGGCCAATGCTGAAGGCGAGGACAAGACGCCGTTGGTCGTGGAGGAAGAGGGGTTCGAACCCTGGCAAAACGAAAAATCAGCTGAAGATGGCCCCATCCTGAAGAAACACCTCCTGGGTGGCGACAAGAGCCCGCCGCTGAAGAAGCGCAAGGGCAACGAGCAAAGCGTCGACGTGAAACCCGATGGAGCTGTCAGCAACGGCATGGGGTCCACCGTGTTGACGTTGAAATCGTTGGAGCAGTTGTCAAAATATCCAATGAGGCCCAGTGCCATTCATCTGTTCGGGGGCGAGGTTCAGATTTGCGATGGTGCGGAAACCAAAAAGATGGTCATCGACAGTAAAATCCAGAGCATGTCCTCCGGGAGCTTTCTTGGAAGCGTTCGCGGAGGATCCGAGTCCACCACCTCCTCGGTGGTCGCCACCATCGCCAAGCCGGTGCATAATTCGGGCGGCACCGTTCTTCAAGTCCAAGACTCGAAACTGTCGCTCGCCAACAAGCCCGTGTGTATTCCGGCGGTTTCGATCGGCCGGCCCCTCATGGCCACGGGTTCCGAAAACCCGCAGACTTCGCTGTCCGGCAGCATCGTCTTGCAGTCTCCGAAGTCTGTCCTCGCGTCTCAGCAATTCAGCATCGATATCAGTCACTTGAAACTGCTCAATCCGAACCCCATCATAGAGAGATCAATCGTAGAGAGATCTTCTTCTGTCCTTTCTCCCTCTCTCCTGCGTTCCCCAACCTTTCACCTATTTTCTGATGTTCCGAGCAAAGCAGACGATGCCAGACCGTCTCCGACCGAAAACGTTTCCCTCGACGACGGGTCACGAGCGCACAAAGTCCCCATCATAGCCATCCACTCGCCCAGGTCACCCACGGTCTCCAGCGACAATCCTCCTCCTCCACGACCTTTGCCGGTGACGACTGCACCGGAGACTTTGTTAGCCCCTGCGCGCCCCACCACGTTAAACTTGAAGAGCACGAACACCACGTCCAGCGTTGGAATGACCCTGGTGAGCCCGGAAACGCCGCGTCCCAAAAAGAAGTACGGACAATGCTATCACAATGGCCAGTACTACACTTATTTGGAGTTCAAGCAGTCCACCAGAGTCTATTACTGCAATTGCCGCCCTCAGCCGATGTACGTGCCACAGTCTGTCGATCCCAAACTCTCCATGTACTCCATGTGGCAGACGGTGCCAGCCACCCCAGATCCTTTCGGTCTTAGCCCTCCTCAAGCCATGAGCCTCTACTGCAGCAAACCTTCCAGCAATGCCATTTACTCCGTGGCCAAGCCGGCCAAGACTCCTCTCGTGCTCACCCACTCTAGCTACTGGACGTTTCAGCAAAAGGGCAAAGATGAAGTCACGAAGCCGCCGCCGCCGACGTTGCGCCTTGGCAAAGACGCGGCACGATCCGATGGGGTAAGTTGGCCTGAAAGAAAAACACTGACTTAATGATCTTTTTCAATGTTATTTTTTCCCATTTTAATAATAGCCAACTCGTCAGCATTTAATTCAGATGGGAATTGTTCTTCTTTCATGTTTGAATTCAGGGTTCCCACAGAACCTGGGAATCTTGGAAACCCTGGTAACGTCAGGGATTTGAAACTGACTGGAAAACCTGGGAAAGCCGGGGGAATTTTTATAAAATTCAAAAAGTTAGTGGAATGCCTAACTTGAAATTATAGTTTCAGTCCAGAAGGCATTTCACATACATGTACATGTATAACAATCATGGCGTGTACTGTGGTTTTCAGGTGAAGTTGCCATTTGTACAATGAAAGAAAATCCAAATATGACAGATTTTGGCCCAATTTGGTTTCATTGTAACAACATCAAAATTTGCCAAATTAAAATAAATTACGACCATCTGAATACTCTTAATTAAAAATCCAAATTAAAACAGGGTGACTAGCAGTCTGGATAACCTGGGAATTGATTTGGTCTGGAAATGTCAGGGAAATTTGCCTCATGTCTGGAAATTTATGGTACAATTTATTCTGGGACCTGTGGATATCTATAGACTGTTTGTATCACGAGTTTTATTTGCTTTGGATACATTAAAATTTTGAAAGGAACATAAATGCTGTATGCAAATAATTTAGATTAATGACTCCATGGATTTTAAGAGGGAGGCAAAACACGACTTTACCCTTTTTGATTTGAAATTGGTATTAGATCCATAAAAAAAGCTTGATTAAAAATAAAATTGTCTAGAAAACCTGGAAATGTCAGGGTAATTGGATTCAAGCTTCAGCTGGTCACCCTGTTAAAAAGTGCATTACTTCGTTGTTGTGCGAATTCATGAATCGTACAAGTTCAATAATCATCATCCTAGCCAGTGGCCATAGTGAATAAAAACATTATTTATATTAAAGAGTCAGGGATTTTGTTGCTAAAGTTGCGGGAATCCAGAAATTGCAAAAGACAAGTTTTGCTTTGATCTGCTCACTATTTGTGCAACGACCACAAATTTAGAGATGGGATTGAATTTTGTCATTTTTTTCCAATGTGTTATTTTCCAACAGAATTTCTATTTGATTGAGTGCAGTGCATAATGCCATGGACATTGCGTGATTACTGTTATTATGTTTGATTTAGGATCCTTATTGCGAAGTTGACGAGGAAGAAGTTGAAAGTGACATTTCGAGTCGAAAAGCCATGGAAAGTGAAGAAGATGACAATGAAGGAAGTGAGGAAGGGATGGCTAGCGGAGAAGAAAGACCGGCTGCGGAAGGGAAATCCATCGTGGAGAATGCCTTATTCAAAGGCGAAATTTCGCTGAAGCATCGCTTAAAAGATGTGAGACTGATCGAAGTGCTGATGTTTTTTTGGGTCTAAATCAATCTAAATACTGATAGATGTAATCATATTTCTCCCTAGGCCTTGGAAATCGGCATTCATGAACCTAAACGGGTTAAGATCTTCGAAGGAGGTTTCAAATCGAACGAAGATTACACCTATGTTAGGGGCAGAGGGCGTGGCAAGTACGTTTGCGAAGAATGTGGAATCCGGTGCAAAAAGCCCAGCATGTTGAAGAAGCACATTCGCACGCATACGGATGTCAGGCCATATACGTGCAAGCACTGCACTTTCTCGTTCAAAACCAAAGGTAAGAATGACATTTGGAAGTTTTGCACGGCTTTCGATTTCTGTTCTTTTTGTAACTTTACGGTGTCCTTGTCTAGGGAATTTGACGAAACACATGAAATCTAAAGCTCATCACAAAAAATGCGTGGAGTTGGGAATTGTTCCAGTGCCAGTAACCATCGATGATGGTCAAATAGACGAGGAAGCATTGGCTAGACAGGTGACGGATGCACTACTTAGCAGACGATTAAAGTAGAGACAATCTGATTTTTTTGTTTCAAATAAACGTTAATTATTGTAATAATCCAGGAACGCATTGAGCATCAAAGGAAACAGTTTGCCGATGTAGATGAGGACTCCACTTTGGAGGAAGATGAAGATGATGACGAAGATGAGGATGATGAATATTATGACCAAGTCCATGAGGAATACAAAGAAGGAGACGACGAAGATGACGAAAGCATGGAATTGGAAGGGCAGTTTGAGGATGCCAACGAAGTACCTTTGAACAAGTAAGTCAAAATAGGAAAGTTGGAAGTTCGTTGCTTAAACTTGTCTGAGCCCACATACTCTGAAAATGCCCCAATTTGCCAATTAGTATAAACTTGAATTTTCTAAAATCTGTTAAAGAGGGGGTTAAACTGTACAATGTATTTCAGTTCCCCACTTGTTCCTGGCTAATTTATTTTATTGGTCTAGAATCGTGACAGTTGAAGGCAACCTTAGGAAAGGATGTCCCGAGCAGGAAATTGCTCGCAGTCTTTTAGATCTCGGGAAACCTGACAATGCCGTTGGCACGCCTTCACCAATCCCATCTTCGTCTCATTTTGATAGTCGAGCAGCAGTAAATGAAGGTGAATATGCAATATGTATTTCCTATAACATGATAAGTCTGATTTTGGCAGGTTGTTCTTTATATCCTCAGGAACTTACCTATAAGCCCCTATTATTAAAACGTGGTCAGTTTTGGCTAACAGCATTTTTGATGCGTTTCAGTCTCCTTCCACCACCGCCCGACTATGTCTACAATGTGTCACGTTTTAAAACGTGACATCGGAAGCGACGAACGCGAAGAATTAATTGGAAATCCCAGAGTGGCTTGGGCCCCTTGTCAGCAGGATATCGAGCCGTGCCATCGTGTTTCCGACATTGCTACTCAGTCTAACGTTTTCGAAGCATCTTACGACGAGATGAATGAAAGAGTCGAGGAAATATCTGTCGGATCGAATTCCAGGGAGCGCATTGTTCTGGTTAATCCATCCGTCGACAGCAGAAACATGACTGACCAAGCACTGTTCATCCCCCAGCCTGACGGTTTTGCGGCAACGGGTAATGACGACGAGTGCGTGTATGCTCCACATTCCACCGAGCAAAGAAGTAACGACTTAGATTCCACGAATGACGACTGTGATCAGCCCATTGACTTGAGCATGCCGCATTCAAGGTGCGACCAACCCGAGTGGGACGATGATGACATCGACGACGAAGATGTCGATGACGAGGAGGAGGACGATGGCGAAGAGGATGAAGACGAAGATGAAATAGTAGTAGACGACGATGACGCGGGTGAAAAAGTGGGACCGTATTACTGTTCGTATCCGGAGTTTGACGAAAGGCGTTTGGGGAAGGTGATTGCTCGCGAAACCATCTTGCCTGCGGGATCTTCGGTATGTCAAGAAAAGGTCCCTGTGCTTTCATCGAGGCTGCAAAGTTCGTTACGAGAAGAAGGTTCCGAAGACAACCGAGTCACCAGCAACGAATGGACTGAAAAGCGAGCTGGTTCTCCGCAATGCAGCGTCTTGCATTCGTATTTGTCCGATCAAGCACCGGCGAAGAGGGTATCCATCGAGGTCGTGGCCACTGTGAGTCGCCACCGGTCCTCTGTGGCCTCTTTCGGCGATAAGGATTCCTTTTCGGTAGCACTCCCATCGACGCACTCGACGCATACTCCTGTTTTCGGTTACCCTGCTTCTCCTCAGTCACATTTGGACGCTCAGTACGAACCCTCTTCGCCAAAGCTTCCCCCCGATCGAATGTCACGTCTGCCGTCAACATCCATTCATAACATGCCGCAGTACATTCATAGGTGAGAATTTCGTCTCGGGATTGACTGGATCAGCATTTGCATACCCCTAACGGAGCCTGCTTTAAATTCTTTTATATTTTGAAGGTCACTGGAGGACGACAAATGCATTTGCACAATCTGCAACAAGGCATTTAATAAACCGAGTCAGCTGAGGCTTCATGTTAACATCCATTATTTCGAAAGGCCATTTCGCTGTGACAGCTGTGCTATATCCTTTCGAACTAAAGGCCACTTGCAAAAACACAAGCGATCAGTCAGCCACTATAATAAGGTATTCTTATTTGGGTCCGATTTTGTAGCGATTAGACAACCAACTGGTAGTACGTAATTGTTTCATCTCTAGTCTTGCAAATTTATCCCCATATATTCACCTTTACCTTTGTTAATTTAGGTCAACATGAACATGACGTTTGGAACCCCCACCACCGACAATCCACGCCCTTTCAAGTGCGACGATTGTAAAATAGCCTTCAGAATCCACGGCCACCTAGCCAAACATCTACGCTCAAAAATGCATATCATGAAATTGGAGTGTCTGGGGAAGTTGCCGTTTGGTACATACGCTGAAATCGAGCGCTCAGGGGCGAATCTCAATGAAATTGACACTACAGACTGCGAGAATTCTTTAGAAAGTCTTCAGGTGAGCGAAGTTCATTTTTGTGTATTCATTAGGTCACAATCAGCGTTGCAAAGCAAATCACCCTGGCGTAATGGAACACAAAGGCTCAATAAGAATTTTCCCAGATTTCTTCCTGTGAAATTGTTAACTTCAAATCAAGGGCTAACTAAGGCAGTGCTTAGCAATGCAATGGATTGTACATCTAAAATCACGTGAGCTATAATCGTTATTGGCTTTTAGAGAAAGCAACGTTCGAGAACGTTATCATTGCCAGTGCCACCCTTGATTTAACGTTTGGCACATTCGTCATGAAATCGTTTATTTCGTTTTATTAGAATTAGTTGAACTTTGCACACGTGGCAAATGTTGAAACTGCATGGAAGTAACATTAAAGAAACTTAGGTACCGAGAGAGTGCTGCGCTGAGACGTCAATCGCACATCACATGCATGCTAGAAAGTTCTATCTGGGGGAGAGGTCGTTAATTAACTGCTTTTTTAAAATTCAATTGCATTTTTCCCATAGGTAATGGCTCATAGGTTGGTGGATAAAGTAGCGGTTCCCCAGCACTGGCCTCGAGAGCGTACTATAAGTGGAGGGTCCTGCGACGATCAAAGCGACGGAGTTCCTTACGTCGAAAGCCCTCTTCCCAGCAGCAGCGTGACAAGTTGCACTACAAATGTTCCTAGACAGTTTGGCAGCAATCGGTCGCTAAGCGAAGATGGCTGTGCCTCCCCGGATTTGATGGATTCAGATCACCTCGTTACTTGGAGTCGAAAATCGTTCGATGGGGACATGCCAGCATTACCTCCCGATGCTTCGGATGCTGTCACCTCACTACCTTCCACCATCAAATGTGAACCCAACGAAAAGCGTCTGCTTCCGCATTTAATTAATCCACGTGCCAAAACGGTCCTGTCCACCGTTATCCGGACGCAAGACGATAAACAAGCCATATCGAGTCAAAGAACTCGTTCGGTGGGTTCCCTCATCCAGGAATACGAAGATATATCAGACGAAGACGTATCGGAAATGGAATCGAGCAAACATAACGCAGTTTGCTTTGCTTGTCGCAAATGCGGCAAACGACTCAAAAGCGCAAAATTCCTTCAGCTGCACATGTACATGGACCACCCTGACAATGCAGTTACTACATCTGAAGCACCAAATGACCGGTTAGTAGGAACTGCAATATTTCTCAATTTGCTTTTGTCCATTGAGCATTCGAATTAATTAACGAAGTTTTGTGTCGTAGAATGGTCGAAGCAGATGCTCTGTCTTCATCAGTACTTCATTCCAGTTTGAAGCGACGCAAGACTTCTTCGCCACTGCTTTCCATTTCCCTCGCAACATCCACCACTATTACCGCGGAGGGATTTATATGTCAACTATGCGGCGACCGTTTTACTAGCAGCCACAATTTGAAACAGGCAAGTTTTAAATAATTCTTCAATACTTTTTTGGCGGGCAGCCGGAAATTCAACGGTCATGTACGTACGGTTTAAAGGGAAATAACTAAAAAAATGCTAAAATCCAAAATTACAAAACATTAAAAATTTGCTAGAAAACATGACGCAACTGAGATCCGGTGTTAATTCAACTCAATCGATTGCCATTGACCAGTACTGCCTATTTCAACAACATCCCATGAGGGACCAATTTGTTAGAAATAAATGGGAAAAAAATGAGAAATTCAAAAAATCCAAGACATTCAAAATTTGCTAGAAAAAATTACTCAACTAAAGCCTGGCTATAAGTCACATCAATCGATTTCTATTGACCAGTTCTGTCTATCCAACAACATCACATGAGTACTTTTATTTAGGGACTGAGTTATAAGAAAAAATTAAAAAGAAAAGGAAAAACTCAAAAAATCGAAAAATCCAGGGCATTAAAAATTCTCAAGAAAAAATGATGCACACAAAACCTGGCTATAAGTCATTTCAATCGATTGCTATTGACCAGGTCTATCTATCCAACAACATCACATGAGGTGCTTTTATATAGGGACCGAGTTATATGAAAAAATTGAAAAGAAAATGAAAAATTCAAAAAATCGAAAAATCCAGTGCATTCAAAATCTTCTAGAATAAATGATGCAAACAAAACCTGGCTATAAGTCACATCAATCCATAGCTATTGACCAGTTCTTTCTATCCAACAACATCACGTGAGTTGCTTTTAATTAGGGAAAGAGTTGTGTGAGAAAAATTGGAAAAAAATCAAAAATTCAAAAATACAAGAAATTCAAAATTCGCTAGAAAAATTACTATACTAAAACATCCCTGTAAGTCACATCAATCGATTGCTATTGACCGTTTCTCGCTATACAACATCATCACAGGAGTTACTTTTATTTAGGGACCAAGTTTGGTAGAAATAAATGGAAAAAAAATGAAAAATTAAAAAGTCCAAGACAGTAAGAATGGTAGAAAAAATGATCGAAAGTACTTTTTGTTTACTTACAATTAACATAAGTAGCCATTAGTGTGGAACGAAGTCGTTTTATAAAACCTGACCAAAGTTTGACGTTAGTGGAAAAGTCGAATTCCAAATAATCATATTGCGTGCCTTATTTGTATTTTCAGCACATGCTGGTTCACGCTCAATTCAGGCCATTCGTCTGTAGCATTTGTGACGCCGGATTCACCAATTCCCACCTCCTGAAACTTCACTCTCTTCAGTCGCATCAACAGGTGAGTTCTCGATTTGCCAAGCAATCTGCTGTTTAGTCTCCTTGCTGATGACCGCTGTGACATCCGATGCTAACGCTGTTTTTCTTTGACTTCTAGGGAAAATCGTTCGCGTGCC
Source organism: Kryphioiulus occultus (assembly GCA_034687865.1). Taxonomy (NCBI): domain Eukaryota; kingdom Metazoa; phylum Arthropoda; class Diplopoda; order Julida; family Julidae; genus Kryphioiulus; species Kryphioiulus occultus. Next base: position 13,466 of record JAQGAF010003338.1, read on the forward strand.
AGGAGTGCAACCTGGTGTTCGGAGTCAGCGAAGATCTTAAACACCACGTAAACCACAGCCACCCGGCGATGGACAGCGATCGTGTAAGGTGACGGCTCGGGAGTGCATCGAGAGCCCAGACGTAGTTTGCTGCGATGTTCGAACGGCTTTCATAACGTATCTTTTTCCCTTCGTGAGCTCGTTGTTCGTAAAACGCGCAATCCGTGTCCATGACTGGTGCTTCTGCGTGTTGTTCGCTCCGTTCATTGCATGCCAAACAGGCTTCCATTTTACCCCGAATCACGTAGTGGCAGCTGCTCGTCATGTAGCAGAGAATGTGCCCGTTTTTCTCTTTAAATTTTCTAACGAACATATCAGCGGTGGACGTTCAGTAGTTGCCCCGCAAGTTCCTTGGAACACAGGCATACCTCGTTCTTCGGCCTTATCACAAACTTTGTCACTGTTAGTAATGGCAGGGAATACTGAAATACATCTAGAGCAAGGCATGACCTTCACTTCAAGGCATTATTTCTTCACTTTGACTTTCAAAGCACTGGGCAGAAATCACATTGCGTCAACACACAATTTTGCTTTACGGCACCTGTCCTGTGAACGGGGTATGCCTGTAGCCAGTTTGTTACGTTCTTTACCTCAGGATCGATGCTCAAGAACATGGCCATTTGGTGATTTGAATGAATCAATCACTGTTTGTGACGGTAGGCTGCCACGACTGTACATGTACACGGGCCCTTTGTTATGTTATTCTATAACGTTTTAAATCTATTCGAGCATTATTTCGAGAGCTTCCCTAATCTGCTCCTTTTTAACCCCCCCTCGATGTTGTGACTTTCTCACCAGCGGGTATGTCTTCCAAAGACAGTGGATAGTGGTCAACACTACGACCTTGAAGGGACGGGGACTTTGCTCAGAAATTTCTTTGTTCGTTGTCGTCAACCATAGATTTTCTCGCTGCTACAAGCTTTAGGTGTTTGCTGGCGAGATATTTATTTTTTTTAAAAGCAAACGTCGTCGTGGTTGTTACTCGGTAACTATTTCGAGATTATGTATTACGTTTTCCCCCGGAGACAGTGCTTTGACTTAGAATGTCCAGTTGCCCGAGGAAATTCTATTTTTATACTTTGCGGTCCGACTTTCATCATTCGCGTAGCATTATCATTGGACTTGGACAGTCTACGAAGCTGCGCGCTTTCTCGTTATTAATTGCCAAACTTTTATCATTATTCTTATTATTGTAGCTGTAAGTAAATTAACCGGCATAGCATTTACAGAGACACTATAGTGTCATGGAACGTATTTTTGGAATCGGAGGCGCTGCTTATCACTGCATTTCAATTTGAGCATCTCCTAGAGCTTGGTCGGGAATTGAATGCAAGCTCGGCGTATTGGACCTGGTCCTGACTGGCAGAGTAATGACGAGGAATATTGTATTTTCTGATGCGATTCTGTTTTATTTTCCATGACACCCAGTTAAATTGCTCCATTTCAAGCATATCATTGGTTCTGTATATCAAATTGTTGCTGCTGGTTGCGCATGTACGGTAAATAACCAACGAAATAGCATATCAACGGTGGCTTTGCCGTTTTTTAAAACATTTACGGTGAGGCATCAACTCTTATCTGTTATTTAATCCAACGAAACTGGCTTATCGATGATTGAAGAATGCTCATATTTGGTGAGTTTATTCCATCGAATAGATTTTGAAATTGTTTAGATCTACGTTAACACGCTTTTTCAACCAATGTTATCACGTTTTGTCATGTCCGCCCGTGTGCATTTTTCGTGTAAATACTTTACGTGCTTTTCATTTGCTACTGTTCGTAACTGTACATATTATTGGGGATCATTGGGGAGGTCGAAAGCGCGAACTCCCCTCGCCCAAAACTGTTAGTAAAATGTATTCTGTTGCTCAATGAATGAATGAATATTTGCTAATAACTATGATGAGACTAACGCCTCATTCTTTCTTTAATGTTTTCCTTCCCGTTGCATTTTGCACTGGCCCAGTTGAGTTTACATGTATTAGCGAAATAGTTAGGTAAGGTTTTGCTTAAATTCGATATCACCAACTAGCTGTTACCCTTGGTTTCGCCCACGGTACATTTTTTAAACTGCAATGTCGGTGATCTATTGAAAAAGTTCCAATTTCTTTCCCTTATGGCGCATTTTGGAGCCCTCCATTTAAAGCAATGTTCTCACGATTCAACTCTACCCATTTTTGGCGATTTTTGCAATTTTTATTGATTTTTGCCATTTTTGCGAATTTTGTAATTTTTTGCAATTTTTGACGATTTCATCGATTTTTGCCATGACGATGAAGATGGCGACAAAGACGACGATGGCGACGAAGCCACCAACAACGAAGACCAAGACGAGAACGACGACCACGAAGACGACGACGATTTTTGACATTTAAATCGATTTTTGGCATTTTCATCGATTTTTGCCATTTTCATCTATTTTTCCATTTTTGTCGATTTTTGTAATTTTCATCGATTTTAGCCATTTTCATCGATTTTTCCATTTTTGTCGATTTTTGTAATTTTCATCGATTTTTGCCATTTTCATCTATTTTTCCATTTTTGTCGATTTTTGTAATTTTCATCGATTTTTGCCATTTTCATCGATTTTTGCCATTTTGCCATTTTCATCGATTTTTGCCATTTTTGTCGATTTTTGCCATTTTGCCATTTTTGTCATTTTGCAATTTTTATTGATTTCGGCCATTTTTGTCATTTTGCAATTTTTATTGATTTCGGCTATTTTTGTCGATTTTTGCCATTTTTGCCATTTTCATCGATTTTTGCCATTTTTGCAGTTTCATCGATTTTTGCCATTTTTGTCGATTTTTGCCATTTTCATCGATTTTTGCTGTTTTCATCGATTTTTGCATTTTTTGTCGATTTTTGTCATTTTTATCAATTTTTGCCATCTTCATCGATTTATGCCATTTTTTGACATTTTCATCGATTTTTGCCATTTTTGTCGATTTTTGGCATTTTTATCGACTTTTGGCATTTTTATCGATTTTTGCCATTTTCATCGATTTCTGCCAATTTTGCTATTTTTGCCAATTGTGCCGTTTTTGTCATTTTTGCCAGTTTTGCCAAGTTTTGCCATTTTTGTCAATTTTGACATTTTTGCCAATTTCGCCATTTTTTGCCAATTTTGCCATTTTTTGCCAATTTTGTCATTTTTGCCATTTTTGCCATTTATGCCATTTATGCCATTTTTGTCATTTTGGTCATTTTTGCCAATTTTACCATATTTGACATTTTTGCCAATTTTACCATTTTTGCCATTTTTACTAATTTTACCATTTTTGCCATGTTTGCCAATTTTGCCATTTTTGAAAATTTTACCAATTTTGCCGATTTTTGTCATTTTTTCCAATTTTTCCAATTTTGCCATTTTTGGTAATTTTGCCGACTTGGCCATTTTTGCCATTGTTGCCAATTTTGCCATTTCTGATAATTTTGTCAATTTAGCCATTTTTGATCATTTTGCCAATTTTAACATTTTTGTCATTTTTACAAATTTTGCTAATTTCGCCATATTTGCCATTTTTGCCAATTTTGAAATTTTTGCAGTTTTTGTTATTTTTGCCATTTTTGCCAATTTGCCAATTTTGCCATTTTTACCAATTTTGCCATTTTGCCTATTTTGCCATTTTTGGTAATTTTGCCATTTTTGCCAATTTTGCCATTTTTGGCATTGTTGCCAATTTTGCCATTTTTACCAATTTTGCCATTTTTGCCATTTTTGCCAATTTTGCCATTTTTGCCATTTTTACCAATTTTACCATTTTTGCAATGTTTGCCAAATTTGCCAATTTTGCCATTTTTGAAAATTTTGCCATTTTTGCCAATTTTGCCAATTATAACATTTTTGTCATTTTTACAAATTTTGCTAATTTCGCCATATTTGCCAATTTTGCCATTTTTACCAATTTTGCCATTTTGCCATTTTTTGGAATTTTGCCGATTTTGCCATTTTTTCAATTTTAACAATTTTGTCATTTTTACAAATTTTGCTGATTTCGCCAATTTTGCCATTTTTTGCCATTTTGCCAATTTTTTCATTTTTATCATTTTTGCCATTTTTGCCAATTTTACCATTTTTGCCAATTTTGCCATTTTTGCCATTTTGCCAATTTTTTCATTTTTATCATTTTTGCCATTTTTGCCAATTTTACCATTTTTGCCATTTTTGCCAATTTGGTCCATTTTTGCCATTTTGACATTTTTGCCATTTTTTGCCATTTTTTGCCATTTTTGCCATTTTTGCCAATATTGCCAGTTTTGCCATTTTTGCCAATTTTGCCAATTTCGCCATTTTTTTTCATTTTTGCCATTTTAACATTTTTGTCAATGTTGCCATTTTTGCCAATTTTGCCATTTCTGCCAATTTTACCATTTTTGCCAATTTTGCCAATTTTTGACATTTTGCCAATTTTTTCATTTTTATCGTTTTTGCCATTTTTGCCAATTTTACCATTTTTGCGAATTTTGCCATTTTGCCATTTTTGTCATTTTAACAAATTTTGCTAATTTCGCCATTTTTGCCAATTTTGCTTTTTTTTGTCATTTTTGCCAAT
>JAQGAF010003339.1:0-18057 GCA_034687865.1 Kryphioiulus occultus
AGGACTTCAACTCCCACCACACCCAACGAGTAGGTAGAATTTCCGTACAGTGAAGAGTGGGGATTACGCGGTGGAATTAGTCGTGAACTATTTTGTTATTTTATTTCTTTCTTACTCGATGTTTGTTGCTTAAGAACCTACCATCATCGGAATAGTGTTGTTAAACTGGCATTGCAAAGCTCAGCTTCAAGCCGACATCAGCGGCCAATGTCAGACTCCAAGATGGCGTACTGTTGCCGGAGTGAAGAAGCTATCGAGCAGATGAGAATTAATAAAGAAATTGAACGACAATTGAGAAAAGATAAACGGGATGCTCGACGCGAACTTAAACTCCTCCTGTTGGGTAAGTTACTTTTAAAAATCGAATAACTTAAGTTGGTTTAAAACACCGATGGGTGTCAGTAAATTTTCACCTCCCGTTTTAGGCCTAGTTTCTAGCCCTTGCCTATAGCTAACGTCAGGTTATGGATATTCAGCCATGTTGTATATTTTTCTAGTATTTTGATTTTTATATACTCTATACGTGTGTACGGTCATCGGACGCATTAGTGTGTAATACCGTTTTCAGTGCACAAATCTTATCGGCGATACTTGCTCGCGCCTGTCATTTCTATCACGATATAGGCCTAGTTTATCCAAGGTTGGAATTCCCTTTAAAACCAGTCGATTAATGATGTTTTAATAAAAATTTAATATTCAAAACCTTACTGATGATGCTTGTACCTTGAGGACTAATAACGCGTGGTTTGCTCTTTTTGGAAAAAAATATTTTTGATTTCTAGGGATATTAGTTTTACAGTAATTCCTTGTAGATGTTTCATCCATTCAATATATGAACGTACTTCCTCCTCCCTATTAAAAAAATCCAGATGCGTTACGAGGGGATTCCCACGGGAGAAAGTGACGAATATATGGAGAGTTGACAAGCTTCGTTACGAAGCCAAAACATTACTCCCAAGGTGGTTGCAGTTGTTTTTATTACATTATTGCATCAATGACGATCATACAAATGTACCAAAGTTTATGGAAAGTAAATTAATCGGGCAACTGAGTTGTTTTCCAATTATATTTCTTGGGCAATCTCAAGGTAAACTAATGATCAATTAATTCAATTCAATACCTTTTCTATACTTCCAATTGGATGCTATTGAAAAAGCCAGGCCAACTAAGCTTATGTTCATTCCAGGTCACTGTTATGAACTCATGCTCATTATTCGGCTCAGAATTGAATACATTTTCGCTGCATACCTAAACCTGGTAGTTCATTTAAGTCACAGGATCTATGTACATGTAGTGCCCTACTAGAATTACATGTAAGCTTTTGTTTTTCTAAAGAAAAGTACTCCTGTGAAGCATTCGTCTAGCTTTGATTCAGTATACATATTTTCCCTTTAAATTAAACAGGTCTTTAATCGTCTTTAAATCCATGTTAATTTAAAGTTTCCAATTATGGAAATAGCGTACACGAATTTAGCCTTGCGCCCACCAATGTTTTACTAGTATTTATAACCAACAGTTATCCATAAACCTATAAAAACGAATGAGGACTGGTCCCAGTGCATGTGCATTGATTCTGTGAAGCACATTTTGATTTCCGTATGTGTAGTATTACAACCGAGCTCTTTCTTACTGTTGACGTAATCTAAGTGAAAGAGATTTATCATGTTCCTAGTATTATATTAAGTTGTTTTAGAGAGACAAAACTTTGCAGCTCACCTTTTTCACATAAAATGTCAACTTCCTAAATTTTGACGACCTAAGAAGGGATTATAATTTATTTCATTAATCTGTGGTATCTTAGTCCTACCTTACAAAATCCAGGTGATAAATATTTAAATGTTATCAATACTTTGGTCCTACACTGGTGAAGAATCTATTAATGAATGAATGTAAGCTAAATAGTCGCATAGCTATCATAACTGTTGCACTCATAAGTATCGGTAGGCCTACCAAAAACTTCGTGTTATCAAACATCTCTTTCCATTTTTAAGCCTGTCGATTTTATAACACTATTATGAGTTAAGTATTTCTTTAGAAACAATATAGTATTTTTGACAAGGGAATCACATGCCAAGATCTGAAATGCTGTTTGAAATGCTAAGACCATGTTTAAAAATGGAAGGAATAGCCTTTTGGTTAATACCTATTTACTGTTATCATGATAGTTTATCTATGATTTTTTTTATTTAATTTGTTGATTAAAATATAATTCAACTGATAATCTGACACTAAAAATATAGCTTAAATATTAGGCATTGTGCTTGTTAGTTATAAGGACCATTAAGACATGAGTGTCTATTAGATATATCAATTATATGTTTTGCATGATACTGGTGGTACCTTAGCAGGATGTTTATAATTGCTGCATATTGTTTTTAGCATGAGACATAGATTGCTGTTGTATATCATTTTAAATTGGCGCTCGTTTAAACCATTATCATACACCGCTTGTGCCAGTTGAGCCTCACATTCTGATGTTGACTAATTTGTTTGGCAACAAAACTATCATCACACAAAGTTATTAGGCGTACAACTTAGGTAATTGGCCTGTATTTCTGGCACTCTTGTATACATACATGTACCTTGAATTGGAAATTCCCTCAAAAACTTTCTTGTATCTTACGTTCATGTTCATGTAAAAATACAATAGCCAATAGAGACAAATTGATCCATTGCAAGTATTTGTAACAAAATGGTTTGCTGTTCACCAATGTACATTCTTTCAAATCCTCAATAAATTGCATGTTTTTTTTTTCATTCTAAGGGACTGGTGAATCTGGCAAAAGTACTTTTATTAAGCAGATGCGAATTATTCATGGGACTGGCTATTCTGAAGATGATAAGAAGAGCTTTACAAAACTTGTTTATCAAAATATTTTCATGGCTATGCAGAGCATGATCAAAGCCATGGACATGCTAAAAATTCAATACAAGAACCCTGGAAACTTAGTAAGTGTGTAAGACTGCATAAAATTCATATACACATACTTCCAGAAACCGAATTGAATAATTTGTCACAAATTTATATTATTAGGACAATGCAGGTTTAGTCCGATCGGTAGATTATGAAACTGTAACAACATTTGACCCGCCCTATGTTGAGGCCATCAAACAGTTATGGGCTGATGTGGGAATTCAAGAATGCTATGACAGGCGGAGGGAATATCAACTCACAGACTCTGCAAAGTAGTAAGTACTTTATTTAATAATTTTTGGTCAATTTCCTAGCATGTTGTCTAATCATTTTATGTTAAGTTGGCCCAGCGGTAAGAAAATGAATTTCTTTTAGTTATTTAAGTGACGTGGACCGAATAGCTGACACTAGCTACTTACCTAATCAGCAAGATATCCTTAGAGTGAGAGTACCAACAACTGGGATCATTGAGTACCCATTCGATTTGGACTCCATCATATTTAGGTTGGTAAATCTCTAAATTGTTGAATTTTTGGTATAACACATGATTCTTTTGCTGTCGTAGGTATCCTGAAAATTTATAGATGTGTAGGCATATTTCTTACTCCTAAGGTTCATTTTTGAACTTAATGAAGTTTTAAGGAAATTCTTATAGATTAAATTATAAAAATAGTGATTGCTTTGATTCCATTAAAAATGCACTGTCTGTCTAACAAGGCTGTGATTTGCAAACTCAACTTAGAATGCAAAATCCATTGAAAGCAATATTAAATACGTGATTCCTATTTAAACTCCTGGGCGAGAAGATGCAGTCTACGTGTACTCCTAACATTTTCAATGTTTATTTAGACTTAGTTTATCCTTGCACAAATATACAAAATGTTAATGTTCTCAATTATTGAAAAGATTAGAAGCCTGTAAAACAATATATACTCTGGCAGTATTATGAATGCTTAGAAATTGCAAGTATTTATAGTTGGCACTCATAAAACCGACATAGCAGTGCAATTTTTTTTTCTTTTAATTTTTAGTATTAGTGGTCGTTTAAAATTTTGCTTTGAAGTATTTCATAGAGGCTAAAATATGTGGGGATGAGTCAAGTACAGTAGGTTTTACGAATTAGCGATTCTTCATATTACTGTCATTGAAATGGTTTTATTTATAAGCTGCTTCTGATTATGTTGATATCTTACAAGGTTTCAGATTAGTGTGATATTCGATTAGTCGAATGCTATTGGCACTTTCATGTTTACCAAAGAGGTGTTAATTCCTAATGCACTGAATTCGGCAAAGTGCATCAGTTACAACCTAAGTTAATTAAGGTATATGTTAAATGACATGTAAAGCCACTGTAATTTAAGAGTTCATGTCACCTATAATAACCTTACTTTAAATAATCCCAAACAATTTTATTATAGATATGCATTAAGAAGTGCTGACATTGTGCACTACCAGAATAATATCTGGTACAAATTGCATATTGATTTTTGGTAGAAATAAAGTAAGAGTAGACAAATATTACCTATTTCCATAAATAAAATGAGACTTTAGTGCTGTTGCTGTAACAAACTAGTTAATCAAACTTGGTGAAAGGAAGTTTGAGATACAATTGACTTGAACACCTTGAAGTTTTTTCTTCTTTTTTTTTGGTTTTAAAACCACCATTGAACTTTTTTAATTTGACATTTGCTCTGTCATTGCATCTTTTAGTCAAGTGAATTTAACACATAGCAGGATGATATTCATGTTCTCCCACGTCAAGGTTTTCAAGGTCATTCTTCTGTTTATGCAATCAGTTTCATGACTTCAAACTTGTGTGATATCACTTCCTTCTCTTTTAGACCAAGGTGTCTGTCAAGGAGACATTGATTATATGCTGAAGGGTACCATCTTTGTTCCAAAAAAAATTGAAAACTGTATTTGACTACAACTTATTTAATCTTCAACAGATCTTATGATCTTTGTTCCAAAAAATTGAAAACTGTATTTGACTACAACTTATTTAATCATCAACAGATGTTATGATCTTTGGGGTCTTTAAACGAAAGCTTATGCTTGTGATAAAAAAAATAGCTAGTTAGTCCACTCAAATTCTTTTTATTTTTAGGAAGAAGCTACAGCTTCTCAGTGAAAGTGCTTATATTACCATAGTTTATTAAATATGATTGTATGAATTGTTTCATTTATTTATTTGTTCAGAATGGTGGACGTTGGAGGGCAACGATCCGAGAGACGCAAATGGATTCACTGTTTTGAAAATGTTACGTCAATCATATTTTTAGTCGCCTTAAGTGAATATGATCAAATTCTATTTGAATCTGATAACGAGGTAAGAGCTTGTCATTGTCTAATGTGCATGCACAATAATGGATTGCAACAGAGTGAATATTGCAGTTTCTTCCCAAATTTTCTTAATAAGCGTGTGGTATAGCTTTCCCCTTAAATACTATGTAGTATTGTCTTCATACATACGCAATGGTGTTGGAGTTAAGAACATGCGCGTTCAAGAATAAACTTTTTCAAAAAATGTAATACTTTAGAATTGTACAACTGAACATGTGAATGTTTGGGTTAATAATTAATTTCCATTTGTGCCGTATTAGTGATTCTTTATCGTTTTTTCCAGTATCATCTGGTACAAATACTGAGTGTATTTTTCTGTATTCTCAATTAATTTGATTTGTAATCATTCTTTTAGAACCGTATGGAGGAAAGTAAAGCTTTGTTCAAGACGATTATTACATACCCATGGTTTCAAAATTCCTCGGTGATACTTTTCCTAAACAAGAAAGATCTGCTTGAAGAAAAAATAATGTATTCACATCTTGTAGATTATTTCCCAGAATATGATGGTAAGTTCATTTAAATTATTTCCTGTTAAACCATAGTTTTCGCTGATTCTGAGTCTTGCATGTTAATTTCTAGAAACGTCTAATTTTGAATTTTAATGTGAGTGCGTCTAGGTTATTAATTAATCCGATAAACATTGGGCTTAATGTAAATCCGTTCTTGGACGTTTGTCATATTCTGGTGTTTTAGGCCCAAAGTATGATCATATTGCTGCCAGAGATTTCCTGAAGAGTTTGTTCATGGATGACATTCCTGCAGATTGTCACGAGAACATGAAAGTTTATGAACACTTTACTTGTGCCACAGGTTGGTGCTTGAAAAAAAAAACCTTTTTTCAGAATGGGATTCTCCCTACTTGTATCATCTTCTATTACCACTTATTCTTTCTGCTAGCTTTGGGCTTATTATTTAACCTTGTCTGCTTCTGTCCCATTTTCTTGTCTTACTGCTTTATTAAGTAGTAGTATTAACATTGGTCAGTGTTATTAACTTTGGAAATAGTTTGCATGCCTAAAGTTATAGGTTCAATTTAATGGCTCAGAAGTACATGTATGTGTGTGTCTGTGTATGTGTGCCGGCAAATTTGTAAGCGAATAGAACATTTCCCCAATTCAAAGTAGACATTTTTCTAGAGACTGACTCTATAGTTTTATAGCTCTTGGTTACAGAGTCATATTGGATAGGAATAGTTACCTACACATTTGTTTGGCCTCGAAGATTGCTGAATCTTTTTATAGAGCATGATTTTAGACTTAAGTTAAAACCTATTTATTGAAGTTGTTTCAATAAGAAAGTAACGCATCCAAGCATAGTATTGCAATTGTTCAACTCCTTTTGAAACACTTTCTTGTTCCACAAGCTTCAACAAACCACAACTTAAGAATTGTCATGTCCTCATGAAGTCATTCTACAGGGTGATCATAAATTACCTGTAAATTAAAAGAATCTGGCAAGATGTTTCCAATGAACCTGAAATAGGCTCTTGTCCAAAAACGAAGCACTGTTGATGATCCCTTTCTATCTATCCATGCGAATAAAATGATGGCAAATAATATTAGCTGCTTACTAGTGTAAACATACTTTATGACTTGCTAAAGTGTTGCATTGGTAAACCAGTTCATTTTATGTCTTGTTTTTAAATTGCTGATAGTGTGCAGTTGATAAATTCTTCGATCAGATGCTTAACATTTTTTAAAAGGCATTTAAATATTGAAGGGAGAATGCCTTTATTGGGCAAGAAACTGTTGCTTGGTACATGTAAATTACTTGCCAGTTTCATAAAACGATTTCATAAAAAGAAATGCCTGAGTTTGTTTGACAGCTGACAATTTTAAGAAAATTAAGTATGGGTGAATACATTTGATTTACGTACAGAAAAAAGAGAAAATCGATAAATTTAATTTTGTTTCAATATTCTATACGTTTATTTGACATCTATTTTCTTTTAAGCACTTGTTCAATTGCTCTCAATTTTTGATATTTGGGAAGGCAAAAATTTGTTATACTTTCAGTCTTGTATCATAAGTTAAAGTATTTAAATCCGAATATTTCTTCCCTTTTGGCGATATTATTGGAAAATAATTAAAGCGATTATGGTATTTATTTTAGTTTTTGCTGTTGTTGTTCAACAAGCTTCACTATTTGTGCAATCCTTCCATGTTGTTTCCACTTTACTTTATTCATTTCTCTAGTGCATAATATTTTCCTACTTCCAGACACTAACTCTTATTTTACATTTCTACATTTAGCAAAGGACGCGTTTTTAGGGCTAGGCGTATATAGGCCTACCGTCTGCATATTTGATTCTGCATCAATAATGTTTCATGCGTAAAGGTCTTTTCAGTAGTGGACACTAGCAAGAAGAAAGACATGTATTGGCACAGCATTACGGCACCATCATAGCTAGTTATGACTGTGACACCAATGTGATATTTACCCTATAATGTTGTGTTAATCTGTTGATTTCCATCTGGTAGGACAACAGTAGTACTACATTGTTACAAACTTTCTTAGGTGGCCAACTTGTAAATACGAGTCTGCACTTGTCTGTTATTCTGCCCTATCTTTGGTGAAAATGTTGTAATCTAATGAACCCCACATTTCACTTAGTGCATCCTTTATATTCCTTCTCCAGGTCCAAAAAAAGATGCAATAGCTGCTAGGGAGTTCATCCTTAAAATGTTTGTGGACCTCAACCCTGACAGTGAAAAAATCATATATTCCCATTTTACATGTGCAACAGGTAGGCATGTTTGCCAGACTTTATCATATGAATCTATAATGCATCTGATTTGCACAGAATGACTGGTGTGATCAGATTTAATATTTAGGTGTGCCTGGATTGTGTGTATGAGTGTTTAGATGATAAATGTATTTCAAATGCTGCTTGCATCTTGATAAGGAAAGAAAAGTATTCTTGTTTTTGCTGGTAACTGCTAATGCTCAGATCTCATTCTTCATTCATAATCGTTCTTTCTGAGACGTGGTCTTGTATTTGCATGTCTCATTCTGCTGGCTTGCACGTTCTTCTGTCCACTTTGATTTTTGATTGATGGCATTCTACAGACACTGAGAATATTCGCTTGGTGTTTTCTGCTGTGAAAGACACTGTCATGCAACGCTTCTTAAAGGAGCATAACTTGGCCTAAGGCACGTCTTTTTTGACTAACTGCATGTGAAGGTTAGTTGGTCAGCACATATTTGTGCCAGGTATCTTTTTGTTGACAAATTGATGGCACTTTTTATTGAGCTGGAGGCATGCAAGCCAATCACATTATTTCGCTCATGACACCTGATGCTATACTTAAAAAAAACATTTCGTTAACCGAAGGCACGCCATTGACATAATATTTCTCTTATAGGATGCATCGAGTTTATATTTCCTTTGTAATTCAAATGTATAGAGCATAATGCCAGAGCATCATAACTGTCATTGCGATGTAACAAATGCTGCTAGTTGTAAGGGAAACAAAACTCTTTGGACACTTGACAATTGGTTACACATTGTCATGGACGTGGTTGAAATTTGTGGTAGCTTATCTGTTATTGGTAGTTAAAAGGCATGCCTAAAGCGCAACAAAGTAGGAATTCAAGGAATATGATTAACTTGTCATATTTCTGATTGTCACATTAAAAAAACTAATTGGTTTGTTTGAGAGAATCGATGCTCTTAACATGGTTAGTGTTTAGTTAAAAGTACATGCATAAAATTTATTTCGTTTGACATTTGCGCCCTAAATTTGTAGGCTCATGTTTAAAGTTTTGGTCTTAAGTTTTATTTATCCTTGTGCCTGTACGTGTTGGCATGCTGCTTGGGAGCATTATTCAAGTCTGACGTTATTGCCTTCAGTTTCTCGATCTGTGTTGTAATATGTTGCATGCTTATTATCTTTAAAAAATACTAATATTTCATTTTTGTGCTTTATCCTCTCATTCACGTTTTTATCAAGTTTGCATATTGAAACAAATGGCTATCTTTACATTGTCTTGACTCTGTGCTAGCCGAGAAAGCCATATTTCGCTATCAAACTTTGTAAAATATTGCATTGAACGTTCACACTTGATTATCAGATTTTAATACGTCTTTGTGTCTCTCACAGACACAGAAAATATCAGGTTTGTGTTTGCGGCTGTCAAAGACACAATCCTTCAACTGAATCTAAAAGAGTACAACCTGGTGTAGAGAAGAATTCTAAACTGCATATTTGGAAATGGATGTACCACACTGGATTCCCTGTTGTCACGCGGGTTCAACCCAGCCAATCCCAGGATGCCAGGCGTGGTTGTTGTACATATGCTGTTGCGGCAGCCAGGAAGTTGCTGCATGTCTTGTCCAAAATAAAAATTAAAAAAATTCCATTCGCAACCAACGACTACGCAATGCATTAAGTAACATGAAAGTTGTGCTCACCGACTTTTTTATCTGCTGCCTCTCGCATCTTCCTCCTGTCCTGTTTGACGCGGACATCAACCTGTGTACCATTCTTCAGTGTCTTCATTTTGGGTACAACGCCACTAACAAACTGCTTTTACGCCAATCCTAATCAATTTTTCGATAAAAGATGAAAAGAGGAACAGCGCTTGTCCATCCTATTCCTCCATTGACTTCATGATTGGAGTCATTTGTGCATCAGTTAGAAATCGTCTAGCGGCAACAACATACCAACGACATGCCCTTTACCCATTACTGCCTCCAGGAATCCCAATGTTACCTTATTGAATTTTCCATCATGTTGCACTTTTCTTCTTTTTCAACAATCTCTAATGCAGCTCAGCGTGCTCCGCGAGACCACGTTGCTCCTGGGCCATGAGCCCAGCTGAACCTGCCTCAAAATGTGGACTTTTTGGTGGGCTTCACCTAATTCGTGTTAAAGAGATGTTGGATTGCCATTTCTGGCAGTGTTATGTGCTCGAGTATCCGATAAAGAACATCCCGTCGTCAGTTCTCGTGAGCAGATTGGCAAACAGAAAAGGAAGCTACGTTGCCGTATTTGAGCTTGCGAAAACTTTCTTGGCATCGCAGCAGCGATCCTGCCTTCTCCTAATTTGTCAAATCTCCCATATGCAGATGAGGCAAAGGAAGACATTTTTACACGTGTTTATGGTATTATGTGGCAGTGGACCTCCTAGAAAAAACTGTGGGCCCACTCGATATAGCGAATATCCAACTATTTGTTTCTGCCCTTCAATTTCTCAGTTCCATTGCTCTCTGCAAGGAGACCATTATCTGCTTGCATGCAAGTGTAATCCATTCCTAGTCACTTGGTAATGTATCAAGATAGTGTGAGGTGTGCATCCACCCCACCAAGGGATGGATTTCTTGCACCCTGCCTTTTTTATTGCAATTTTTAAATTCATAACAAATGTTTTCCCTTCTTTAACATTGGCAAAAAAGAATTCATACCTCTTACTGGTTACTTAACATATTGGCAAATCTGTGACTTGCTGACAGAGGTGTACATTTCACTGCCTTTAACGTTTATTTTTTAATGCTTAACACCACAACGATAACTTACACACAACTACGTTCATTTCTTGGCTGTCACTAATGCAAGAAACCATATTACTGTTTTACTCCTAATTATTTGTTACCACAAAGGTGGCACTTCCTCGGGAAGGGGAAATGGGGCTGCAAAGGCAGAAAACGGTGAGCACGTTTTTTATAATAGAGCAGTTTTCTCCTCGTCGCTTGTTTTTTTATAGCTGTCAAATTCAGAACCCTTTGCATGCCTTCACCTGGTACGTAGTTTTCTGAACAAATTAATTGCATTGTACACAATTTCCATCAAATCACGGTGACATACAGGGTATAGTAATTCAGGCCCTTGTACAAAACTGTCATTCCTTCATCTTCGAGTGATTATAACTTAAATGATTTCAAAAGTGTCATTTATTATTTTATTGTTTTCACTACTTTAATTGGTGAATTGTCTAAGAAATGACCCCAACGCTGTCATAATATTTTGTCATACACTCCTTAATACGTGCTAGTTTGGATGCAGTTAACCCAAATTCTTAAAAGGACATCAGTCACTTTTCTGTGTTATATTATCTTTGCATTCACATTTATGTAGGTTTATTTGAGCATTTTTATTTGTGCATCTATTTGAGGTCAACTGCTCAGTCTGAAAGCTTTCCCTCAGTCTAATATGTGCATATTTATATCTTGTCTTATAGACGAGTATTTTTTGAGTTTTGTATACTTTGAAGAACATTAACATTAATTCCGATTTTTTTTAGTTTTGTTTACATTGAAAATTGTTGACGGTTATCTGCTTATATAATAATTGCAATACGGCACACATTTTTAATAGTTAACTCCACGATTAATCTCACAATACTTGAAATTTGGTGCACGTTCATAGTTATAATATTAACATAAATTCGATGTAATTAATAAATGGAAAATAGGGACTTCTGTTTAAATTGTCAGATTAAATAAAGAGGATGGTCTACTGCGACCGACAAATATAAATTATGGTTGTAAATCTTTTAAATTTCAAAGACATAGCAATTTTTTTAATCCAAGTCCTGGTCAAAGTTTCTGCTATGACTTTTTATGCAGCTTTTTCTATTGTGTTTTCTATTTATTGTATCTACAGATAACCTCTTCAGTTGACCATAGTTAAAAACAGTTGTCATCACTCAATAGAAAAATGATAATACTTTGAATTTGAATGGTCTGCTAGACGTTGCCAAATTCGGACCTAAAAAAGTAAAATATTATGGTGGTTATTAATTGATTAAATAAATGATCATACCTGCCCGTAAATCTTCATATACAGCTGAAACGACAACAGAATTGCATGCTTCTGTAGAATGATAACGCTCTTGCATTTGTTGCATTAGCGACTTTTTAGCCACTTTTTGATTAATGATTACTATTATAAGGTTGCAGTCTAGTATCAAAATTAATTCTTGATTGTTAAAAATAGACTGAGCTATTACCACCTAAATAGGTTTTGCATTTATTTGTTCAGATAACATGCAGACACAAAGTTTTAAATTTCATTTTACATTGTACATAACTTTCTACCATTGTTGTTAAATCCAATGCATCTTTGTTTTATTTGTATTATTTGTTTCATTTATGACAAATTCTTACATCAAGAAACGCTGAGCTGTTTTCTCACTTTGTTCGCTTGTTTCAATATATTTCCTTGACAATAATCCCAATTATTGGGTTGCCACCCACACGTGCTAAGAAAGCCTGACTTTTTCATAATAATTTAGGATGAAATTTCCTTAACAGCTGCCGAAATCTTGGCAATAAGCACTTTTCCAGAGTTCCAATTTTCGAAGTTACCAGGGGGGAAATTCAGAATGTAAGCTTCATTTCAATAAATAAACATCCATATTTCAATCGGTGGTTCTTGTACCTGGCTTGTATTGTGATGAGCAAGTTAAAATATCATGCTCTTTCACCACTGTAAATGCTTGAAATGACCATCTTTTTGGAATATGGTAGAAATAGGTATCAATTTGGTTGTTAAGATTCGGTGGCAGCCCTGTATCTATTTCTTTGGAATCACTGGCAGTGTTACGTTTTCCATAGAGAAATTTCACCAATTCCATGTATACTGTAGTTTTGACATGCCTACAAGGAGTTAGCATTCCTTGATGTCAGCAAGCTTGTCATGAAATTGGTTACGAAGTTCTGTGATTGTATGTAAGTGCAAGGCTGTTAATGAACCTACAGGATTTATTTGTTGAAATTACCCCCACGCTTATTTGTATTCCTGACCATTTAATGATACCGAGGAAGTGGGAAAATCATAATGCAGATTTTGGGTAATGACACTTTTCCTGAAGATGTTTTGCTCCCGAGTCTTAAGCTTTTGGAGAGCTGCAAAATGCCTTGGACAGTAACTGCCATGTATTCTCTGTAATGTAATTCTTCATAACGAATCACGACATGAGCGGATCTTGACTGACGAGAGTTCTGTAATTTGTTTACAGAAACTGATAACGTGTACCACTAAATGTTTGTGAGCAGCAGCATTTCATTGAACCAATTCAACGATTCTGGACATTGTGTACATTTCTGTTTGTCTATGATTCTCTTAAGTAGTTGTTTGGTTGCTAGAATTGTGGACTTTTCATTCGACAAAAGAAAACCCATCTTTTCGAAAATTTTAGTTTGCCTATTCCGACATATGAAAATTTATGGCACAATAATACCAACAGAATGTTTGATAACGTCAACGCTTTGGTTAGCATCACCATTGTTTGGAACGTTCACAGTAATTTCAATACCCTGAATTAGAGATTATATTCATCATCATATGCATGTATCTAGATGTGTGTTTACATGCACATTTTAGGCTTCGCTTTAGGCCTGTAGCATTCTGGGATGCCTATTTCTTATGACCGAAAGTTCCACCGTCAGATTTATGAACCTGCCCTGAGGTTCTTTTTTTCCAGAAAGCCACAGACCTAACGCACCTGCATGTAAAAACATCAATTCAGTTATCATCACTATCTACGTTACAAATATTTTATTGTCAACTTACATTCCAAGATAGTTGTTGGAAACATTTTGTTGCATGATGTCTAGAATCGTTGTTTTGGCTTTATTACCTTAACTGAAAATTGAAGTATTGCTTGTTTTCGTAGTGATCATGGCTTGAATTCAGATTGCACAAACATTCGTTGTCAGAGCTGAACTGTTGCTAGTCAGGAAAAGGGGGAATGAATTAAAGGTTTCACAAATAGTATTGCTGATGACCAGTTTTATTTTTAAAATGGCAGTAATATTCTAGATGATAGTTTAGCACTTTATTTATAACCTTATATATTAGTCTGCTAATATTTTAGTTGTTTGTGATTCTCTTTGTTTTAATCGACTATAAAAAGCTTAATGTAGTTTGAAGAATCAAGGAAAGGATCAAGATTTCTGACAATTTGTAAAAAGAATCATCTGGGAAAGTAGACAAATTTCATCCTCCTAACCCTCCTTTAGAATGCATTTGGTTTGTATTGCTAAACTCTGTTAGAACTGAACAAGTCTTCACACGGTGGAACCTTATTTGTAACTGCTCGCAACAATATGCTGTTAGGTTGATATTCAAATTATGAAATATGTTGTGCTGCAGAATGAATTGCGCGCCGCAATGGTTTGCTCAGCTTTTGCAGCAGGTTTGCAGTTGCATAGGCAGAAACAGTGCAGTGGCCGATCCTCTTGGACATTTTTGTGAACTTAGTCAGAATTATCGTATTTGCCAAGTTACTGATATTTTGCGTAACTGCCACCAGTGCATGTTGACATCATGAGAGAAAACGATTTGACATTTTAATAACAAATTTCGCTCACAATGTATTGCAAGATGAATGAGGTATGGAATCAAGCATTATCTTCACATTTGAATTTTGAAATGTTATTGTATATGTTGAACATGTGGTATGAGGTTTCAAGTTCACTGCTTTTGAGAACAAAACAATTCCATTTTACTAAATTTCACAATGAAATGATTGTAGCTTTTATCATGCTTTTATTTTGAAGACGCATTTCTTATTCCATTGCTCAGAGCTGACTTACTGTGCAAAAGTCTATGATGCACATCAAAACCATTGATATCTTGCCGCATTCCAAAAGATTCACTGGATGGACCGTGCTAGTTCTGTATGAAATAACTTTCTTCTGTACCTGATGCCTGCAAGAACGATTTTATAACTGTTTCAGATATGAAAATATAATAGTGTATTTTCCAATCGACAACAGCAATGAAATCGTAGGCCAAGTTTGGCCTGTCATACAGTGTATCATTGGAAATGACAACTGCAATGCTAGTACATCCAGTGTCGTACAGTTTACTTGGCCAATGGGCTCAACAGATTTCGTTGTGACATCACCATTAAGTCATCCACTTGTTAATTCTGGAAAAAAATTGCCTTCCTTCAGTGATGACATCATTCTTATGTCACATTGAACAACGGTAAAAAGCGCATAACCGGCCATTGTTTAAGCGTTTAGTTCGTTCCATTTTTGAATATCAATGAAAATATTTGGTTCAACTTCTGGTTTTCCACACGCTTTCCGTAATAGATGACCCTACATTATTTCCATGAAATTTTAACTATTGAAGCTCATTTTATGAGAGATGAAGATGATGTCTAAATTTGTTCAATAGATATTTGTTAATTAACTTATGTTGTCATTTGCTGTTCAATAATTGCCGACTTCTAGTTGACTGAGCATATTCGAGTGTACCAAGGTTTTTGGACTCTGTATTTGTTGGATTTTTCGTGTGAAGCAATTAATTAGATCGCATTTCTACCGCAGCAGATGCATTTTGGGGATTGCACTGGATGCACAGTGGCTCGAGCCCCTGTCGCCATGACCAGCCATGTTTGTGCCATTATTTCTTAAGCAGTGATTGTACCGTGTGTAGAATGATAGCCAGTCCAGTGTCTATAAAACAAAGTTTTAATGAAATTCTGTTCATTTATAAGCAGATTTATGCATGAATAACTCGACTCAACCTTTGCCTGTTTATAAAACTGTTATCGTGTATTGACTTTTTTGTATTTTAGTGATTTTTTCTTTACCTCCACTTTCTCGCAGTACTATTCTCGAGTACATTTTGGAAAGTCATATTTTAATTCCAAATTGTTCCGGATGATCACTTTGCGTTTTCTATTTAATTATACTCTTTCCATTAAATTGGATAAAATATTTATATGACTGTGATTTTGAATCCAATTTATGTAGTACATTCGAGGCGATTGTTAAATCAGCCTATACTTCTATTAAAGACCTGGTCTGAATGAAACTTGATTAAATATACCAAAGTGTAGCACTTTCACTGTGGTCACCACTTCTTGAAATCAACATTTGCGTGCGGTTTTTTTTTTCGGAATGAGAATTTGTAGTTGAACTCAAATCTTTGTTATTCCTCATTTTTATCAAAACAAGATATTGTTTTATAGTGAAAAGCGATTTTCTCCATTAGCCCCAATTTTATCACCAGGTCCATTTTTTGTGGTGTATGGTATTATTTGAATTTAAAAGCAACGATTTCTAAAACTCAGCTTATTGGAACAATTATTAGAGGATTGTGAAGTACGAATTTATCTAATGTTATGTGCTAAAGAAGTTCTCGTCAGGCATGTATTGAACCCGTTATTGGAAAAAAATACCTCTTGACATTTTTCCTGCATTTTTCAAATGGAGGAATGGAAAAATCCAAGAGGGGTTATGACCTTGTTAATTTATTATATTATTAATTGTATTCCTAACAAATCTCTTTGAATAGAAGAATGCCTGCTCTATATTAAATTTGACCTATGCCACACCTACTTAGTATATTCAAGAAAATAGTCTCATTCTGTACCATACTTCCTCACCTTCTAATATATTTCCTTGAATTTTCTTCCCAACCCCCTCATTGACTATATTTGCATTGTAATTGGAATCAATGCATCCTGCCATATGGGTGTGTTTTAGGTACTAATTGTAACGTGCCTCCTAATGTAGGAAATCGGCATTCGTGTATGATATAACGAGGACAGCTTTGAAACATGACCGTAAATGTATTTTTTATTGAATTGTTTTGTTTTTATTCTGCCGAATGAATGTGACATTTCCACGAAACGTGTTTCATCTCCCGTCTTTTTATTGCACGCGCCAGTCAGATTTGCTAATCGGGATACAGTTTCACCCGGCTACATGACATCTTTGCATATCAGACGAACTAATACAGACACACACATTTCATACAGAAACAAGAAGAAGTATATGCTTCTCCGCCATCTTGTCGTGTTTGCGTGGGTGACCAATTGAAATATTTAAAATACCAAGACCTATCGTTGACTGAAAGAGAAAACTTGAAATTTCGCCGATTACAAATTGTTTATTCTTCCGATAGACGTAAATGGTAGTAGAAAATGCCGTTTTATTGTGCACTCGATAGACAGCAATCGAAGAGTAATTGTCATGCAATTACATTTTCTATAGTATTAATCGTTACGAAAACTGCAGACTCCAACATTACCAATGGACTTTGAAAATTTTTGCATATATGTTTCAGAGCAATCAATCAGAATGCAGGCAAAAGATTGATAATGGAAGAGGTCATTTTTGAATTTAGCGGTAGTATTTCCGTTGACATGGATGTCCCAATAGGCGGCGCTACCGATATCGCCATAATCATTTTACCCACTGCACTTAGAATACTAGATGAACAGGTCAGTTAGCATCTTGAGCCCCATTATAGGCGTGCGCTTTGAAAACCTAAAAGGTATTTTTTGGTACACAGTGTGCCCAAGAATTTAGATAAATGAAAACAAACAATATCGAGAATGTGGAAAGGTAAAATTGTCATTTTATCGATATAATACGTTTCGGATGCGACCTTTCACGAATTATTTCTGGAAGCCAATACCGCCGAGGCCTTTGGCATCGCTTCTCAAAACTGGACGAAAAAATGCTTAAAGCGGCTACAAAATGAGATACGAAATGATTGTCGACATGTAAACAGAGAAACAACTTTCGCAAGAGCAAAACGAAAACCCTACATCATAAATACATTTCAGTTTTATTGCAAAACGAGGTTGGGATAGCTTCGCATTTTTGTAGATGAACAGTTTCCTGTCCATTTGACGGAATCCCACACCTGCTCTCTTTGCCGATTCTGCCGCGGGTCAATCGAGGATTTTTGAAAGAAGTTCAAAGAACTCACCTCGTCTTCCCCCTTCAATAGTCATGTTTAACTCTCATTACAAGTATAATGTCATGCGATTTTTTTTGGAAATAACAACATCGTTAGCAATGGCCAAACAACTGAAATCAATGA
>JAQGAF010003340.1:0-18053 GCA_034687865.1 Kryphioiulus occultus
AGTCGAACTCGGTTATAACGAGCATCAAGGGACCGACCCAATTTGCTCGTTATAACCGTTACTCGCTATATCCGTGATGTGCCAAATTAGCCATACATTTAACAATAACTCGCTTTCTTTGCTTAGAAAGCATATTTCATACACAAATATGTTTTTAATCCCACATCATTGTCATCGAGATCTGTATACAAATAGGATCTTACATTAATTATTCTTGTCACACAAAAGCCTGATCACATTTTAAATACATATAGAATAATTCAAATTTGTAGAACCATGTTCAACAACATGATGACGTAATTCTTTAACGTCTCAAAGTGTCATACAAGTAGGTGGGTTAATGACTAATGATTAGCCTAATTTTTGTTGTAATTTGCGAAAAATGTTTCCATGGGGACACCTGAGTGTAACTCGAACCTTGATATCTATACTGTATATGACTTGTGAACTCAAAGTATAACGTAAGTTTTGGTGTCACGAATTATGTATTTTCGAAAGTTTGCTCTTTTTATCCGAGAAGTGTGGTCGTTATAACCGTGAAGGATTCTATTGAAATCTGCATAAGCCAAAACTGCTATGGCAATTTATTCGTTATAACCGAGAATTCGTTATAACCGACTTCGACTGTATTTGTCACTTGTTTTATACAGTACGCTAAACCTTGACCCATTAACAGCTTCACCATTTTTCCGATGTTTGACCTTCTTTATTGGCTATTAATTACGAAGGACTACATAGGTCTAGCAAGTTCTTCGGATGTCAGACGATAGGAAAACCACAGAAATTACTCTGGTATATTCCTCAGTACATTAAACTATGAAACCGTTCGCTTTGTTATCGATTAGCTTAAAAACCGCTGGGTATCATATTTGGGTGTATAGGCACCGTGCAGCCAAGACTGGTGGGAAGGTTGTTGCAATCTTTAATGCATGAGGAGCCTTTTTTATTCTCGCCGTAAATTTCGGCTTGATTTTCGTTTGGCTGTGTGATTGAAGTTGATATTGCGAGAAGAAGAAGAAGGAGAAGTAAAAAAAGCGAGGGGAAAATGGGTGGCTCATGGTTGCAGTGTCTATGGGAATGACATTGCAGAGCTGCAGAGTCGGTGGTTTTAATTAGAGACAGAACGGGAGTTGGTGAAGCAGGACGGAGTGTCAGCTTTATCATGCTAGAAATCACTCAAGGATGAAATAAACTGAGGGGAATTGGGAGGAAATAATCACTATACCTCCATGTGTCAGTACCGCACTCTGCTCCAATGCCAGCAGCTTTTATTCAGTTTATTCTCTTACATGTCCCCACAATTCAATCTCGTTGGGCTCCCCAAAAGCACAAAAGTGGGAAAAGTAATCTTGCAAACCCTTAAATATGACCAGCCTTTTCACAGTTAATTATTGAAAAATGCGCAATTTGGAGCGTAATTGGTCGAGTGCATCTCCAAACAACGTTGCTTTGAACTCATGCAGAGCCGCACCCTGCCATCCAATCCTGAATCCTTGCTTGGAAACAACAGATTCCAAAGAAGAAGAAGAAGCTAGGTTAAATCCTATCTGCAATGTCAGCATCTTGAAACTCACTTGTGATGTAAATAATATATCAAAGGGTAAGTTGGTACTTGAAGCGTTCATAAAATTGATGAATTGGTTGAGTCCTCTTTGAGTAATGACACACTACGAAGCACACATTAAAATTTACCATAAAAATAGGTCAGTGTGTAGGTTTACCAATAATTTAAATCATTTTTCTGATAGTATAACGACTAGCTTATGTTAATTGTGCACAAGGGTCTTTCTGGTAAGCAGGTTTTTGGGAAATGAATGAAAAAGTGTAAGAAGTTGGGCTTCAAATATTAACGTTTTATGCTTTCCAGCTATTTTTATCATGGTCGATTCATTTTTTACACTAATTTCTACAGTATTATAAAATGGCACAATACATAGTCTGTTAATCTGAACACGATTTTAGTGACAAATTCGATGCATCGCTTGAATGGAAAACAAGCTCGAAATATTTTGAAGGATTCATATAGGACTAATTTAATACAATGAGAAACAAAATGTGTTCAATGATCAAATATTTTACATGCATACGCCGTATACAAGATATGATGCTGCATTCGATTAAGTGTATCTTTAAGTAAACGTAGTGCGCAACGCTACTACGCTCAGTTTAAGATAAAATCAATTTGGAAAAAAAAGCTGAAGTCAAAATCCCTTTGAAGTGCACGAATTGTCAGGTGGAAATTAATGTTGTGCCCAGCAGGGTCTAGGCCATCACAATATTTCCTGACAGAATGTCACATGGACGAGTACCTATTGCCAAGTGGCCGTATAAGATTCCAGCAAACACTTCCTAGGGGCATTTTGTAATCAATGCATCTGCGGTCTCTCAATGTCCAGCGTGAGTAACTGACCGTTCCAACTCATCTGTCAACCTTAGACCAATAATCTTTGACAAGCTGGTCCATGTTCAAAATGGCCGAGGGAAGAAGGGAAATTACTAAGGGGTGGAGGAAATGGTGGGGGAATTGAATACAGCCATGGTTAACATATAAAAAGTATGATGGAAAATAAAAAATCCAGGGCTGAAGCCTAATCGAGTACTCACGAACACTCGTATAAGTTTCGTTTATTTAAAAACGGCCGAGAAGTTTGTGTATATCATAAAAGAAGACAAGAGTAATCTTCTATTGCCTTCCTAGATATTTCAACTATCCAGCCTTATGTGACCCATGGGGATAGACTCACGAGCATCCTATATGAAATATGACAATGGGCCAGCGTCAAAAAAATATTGCCATCCAGATTTCAAAAATACAGTTGCGGAATATCAAATCTAAAAGTGGTTCTAACTTGTTACGACAATAAAATCCACCTAGTCCCTTAAATTTCTTTCCAGACTTGAGCAATTCATCTGGAACAGGGAGAAAAGTATACCTTCCATTCGTGAGACATGAACATGGATATCAATATTGCAACGCCTTTATTTCCCCCCTGAGTTGTTATTGGTTTAATGGTGGTTTTAATAAAAAATGGCGTTGCATGATATTCCAATTTTTTGTGAATGGGGAGAGGGTAGCTGACAACTTTGAGACAAAAAGAAGTTATAATAGGCTCAAAAACCTTCGCTTTATACTGTTTTACCAAATGCCTGAAAGTCTGGTACAATGTTCTATGACTCAATTTTAAAACCAATATACGAAGAGAAATGACCTTCGAACTTTAGAAACCTTAGAAAAATAACTCATTTAAGTGTACAGTGAATGTATAGGCTACAGTTTGTAGCCCATCATCAGAAATTAATGTAAAATGTTTTCCCAAACATTGAAAAATAAAATACGAAATGCATTGCAGAGCGTCTACAGGATTTGGTATATTCCAAATTCCATGACTTTTAGATGACTTTTTTAACGACTTCAACCATTTTTCAATGCCTAATAAAATATGGGATCGTTCATTAAACACTGATTTTCAGAATCATCCTTTACCACAGGCATGATTATCAGAAAAGAAAAACGTCACATGCCAATAATCTAAATTTCAGTGACTTACATAACCTGAATTTCATTTCATGACTTCCAAGATCAGTGAAGAATTTTAATCCAAACTTTTATTTTGTGAATCAATCAAAGGCAGAAATTCCATTGCCCTAATGTAAATTTTATGACATTTCCATTACTTCCATACTTCCATAACTGGTAGACACCTTGATGTAACAGGTTTTGCTTATTGAGAACCCACCTTATCCAAAAACAGCTTATCAGAAAGTCCTTGTTAACCAAAAACTGCTTATCAGGTTTCCTTTTACTCAATTCAGGTAAAATACTCATTACACTATAAACACAAATGATGTAATATAATAATAAAAACTGTTGACTTTAAACTCTTCAGAGCAATTCTTAGTCCACAATTTACATGATTAATTTTAATGTGCATTCCGAGGTGTGCCGTTCCGGGAAATTTAGATGAACAATAGGTGTTAGTTCATAAATGCACATCAAGTCAATAAATTTTAAAAGAAAAAGTAATGCAATTTAAAGAATAAGGGAAAAACAATTACATCGAAAGTGCCCAAAAGCGCTGTGTAAGTGGACAGCATACCCCATTACCTCAACGTGTCCTATGTTAATTAAAGCTAAATGAGCACCATACCGTTCGGAGGCCTTTTTCGTTTGCTTTTATTGCGAATTTTGTCTTTTTGAATACCACCAGCACAGATGCTGACCAGCAATAAACAAACGAAAAGAAAACTAGGGAAAAAAAGGCAAGAGCTATTTTCTCCCCTTAAAGGCATGCAGCAGCCTGTCGAAATGGTTGTTTACCAGCAGACAGTGGTCGTTGGGCTGGAGAAAATGTCATCTTAAGTTAAGCGCAAAATGGGTGGACGTGTCTGAGGTCGACTTAGTTAATATAAGCCATAGGGTAGAGCTATTTAAGTCGGGGGCAATCTTAATAACCCGAGTCTGGCAATTACGGTTGCGGTGCTGCCCTAGAACTCAGTCTTTTGATGAGTCCAATAAAGGTCGTAATTCGGCAAATTGTGGTAGGCGGCAAAAGTTGGTCAAATAACGAGCACATTGGACAAAGAGCTTCAAAGACTGGCTTGGCTTGACCATGCATCCGAGCGAGAAGGATGATGAGAAAAAGGAGAGACAAATGGCCAAAAAGGGGGATCGAAAGTGGAGGAAAGATAGGAAATTATAGGGCAAAAAAGCTGCCATGGAGCAATAATGGCAACTGATGGCCGATTCCTGCCATTTTTCGGACCAGCAACTTGAGATAATCGAAGATTATTGATGGCGAATTTGATTTATGAAACTTTCTCAATGGCCCCTCCTGCATGGAGAGGAAATAATGCCCGCAAATTCTCCACAAACACCCTGAATAGTACGAAGTGCTTGTGGTAATAATAGTTCACAAATACGGTATATTCAAAATGGACATCTAAGCTTATGTCCTGGAGAAACTGACTTTTTCAGTTATTAAATTAAATTTTATTCAAAATACTTAAAAAATAATAGTTCGCAAATTGGATATTTTGGAAAAATTTGGATATTTGGATATTTGGATAAATTAGAAACGCAACAAACTTGGTTCAATTTATACACAGCCACTTGATGGAAGGTTTAGAGAACAAATGATAAGAAATCAAAATATTGTTATATCTAAATCCGATTTCTATGAGTATTTCATTTCTAATCAGAAATCAGTAAAGTTAAAAACCGGAACTAGCTGAAAATAACTAGAAATTGCATATGGGTCCATGCTACTGTATTCATATAAATTAATTTATACATGGAGACTGAGTACCAATTTCTGAAAAAGAAATTTCCTGAGTTTTGGAGCTTTTCTGGTTCGAAAAGATATCTAAATGATTACATAGTTTTAACTGTGATCTATTCAGGTTCAAAAAGAGATTTCAATGGCTAAATAGTTTTAATGGCATTGCCAGAGACATACAGTACATGTATTAGTTCAAGGAAAAAAACTTGCACTAAATTAAAAAAAAAAACAAGCCAAATCTTTTCATAATGAGAATATATCATTGGGATTGGTAGAATTGATTATTAGGCCAATCATTTTTGTGCTGATTTAAGAACTTATGAACAAACACAAACTAAATGCTGTTACTGAATAATTTCAGTACCAATTCAAATTCCCTAGCTGAGTCTTACAGATTTTCCAGATGGAACACAAAATTTCCTGAAATTTTCAAAAACAAATGCGCAAATCTTCAACATATGCAAACTTCTAGCACACACTTCTTTTTACACAAACACTTCATTTCTTGCTTGATTTTTGATAAATCTGCGCATATCTCGTTTGAATTAAATTATTTTCCTCATTAGAAGCCATAAGAGTGCATTAGTGCTTACAATGCGGTCAATATGCTATGAAGACCCTGAATATTATTTTTCTTTTGTATAAAGCTGGAAATTATGAAATTGGGAGTGTGGCATAAAATAGAAAAATTAAATTCCTGTCGCTAATTTTCAAGACACAACAGCAAAACAATTTATTTAGAGTACATCAATAATACTGTTGCACCCTGTAGCTAAACTTTCGACAAAAAACTGCATCCAAATGACAAGTTTACTTGAAGTACACGCCATGGTTCCCTTAAAATATCGATAATTGGATTTTGAGAAAGTAGGCAAACGAATTCCCAGTTCTATACCGGAAGACGACAAAAAGTTTTAAATTACAAAAGTGAGATTAATTAAGTTTCTATATCTGCCAACTTGACATCTATTTAATCCAAAACACATCCATTCTTTGGCACTTGGCATATTGCCTCTTGGGCATCACATGTGTCAAGACAAATGTAAATTGTCTGCATAGACCCTCGTTGCCTAACTGCAAAAAAGCGAGCTGCTTAGATGTATAATGGTTACAACAAAGATATAAAAAAATGAATAGGGTCTACTTTTTATCCTTCGACAATTTAATTTTTTTTATTATTGCTTTAATTTTTTATTTATTTTTATTTATATGGAAGCTTGTTTTATTTCCAATAACTTGACATTCGATATAAAAAACATCAAATGCAGCAACATTTTCTTTTTCATATTTGACATAATACCAGCCAACAACGTTTTTACACATTTCAAAAACGAATGTACATATATTAAACATATGCAAATTTCTACATGGTTCCCCCAGAGATCACATTTTCAACTTCACAGACAAATTTCACTGACCACCCTGATAAGTGAAAATACAAAAATGTGATCTGCCAATGTAACGAATGCCACACCCTGTTATGGAAACGGCAAAATTTGATCACTTTTTAAATTTTCTTTTAAAAAATTGCTTGTCATCTATTAATTTTTACGCTAACCAATGCAAGCTATGCAAAATCTGTTATTGATTTGTTGAATTCCCTAACTTTTTCAAAATAAATCAATTTCCCTGACATTTCCAGGTTTCCCACGTCTGGGGAAACCCTGTTCTAGTTCATGCATGTTTTAATGCATGTTTGCTTGACTGTTAATAAATCAATGCAAATATTTTCGTAAAATGAATACCGAAGAACCTTTCAATAACAATTTTACAGAATTTAAACCAGGTTTATTGGATAGCAATTCCATTCTTAGGGAGAAATACGCTCGTAAAACTGCATTGATATGTTCAAGTTTGCTATCGCATCGATAAGTAGACTGAACAAAAATATAGGTAATTCCTTTAGCAATGGCATATACTTGCGCCTTAGGGGTACGTATAACATATTCAGCATATATTTTGGTCCCAAAACGGTGGAGATCTGGCCCATAATTCATTTCTATTTCAAAAGCCTATCTCAGTTTGGATCAAAATCTATATTTATAGAGACAGAGAGCGTATCCACAATGTGAACAATAACCGAACAATTACTATACCACTCACATTTCGCGTATTATCGTTTCGTATATAAAGATGATCGGGAGTAGGGAGAGCAGAAGGGAAAAAAAGAGCAGAAAAATTGAAAATATTTTACACTTTGCCCCTTTCCACCATAAACAAAGATTCAGGATAACAACAGAAATACAGTGGAAAAGCCAACTTAGATAAAGAAACCCCCAAAATGGATGCTGTATTTTCCATTTCTGATGAACATCACAATATGTTATTCAATGTCTTTCGTATACATCAGTACTGGTATAGATTATTGGACTTAAATACTGAGAAAAAATATGGCTTATCTGGACACATAAACAAACTAAGCAATGTCATTATACTGTACGATGACAAATGAATTGAGGACCAAGCCCGGCTATTTTTCAATAGGGGTTAACCGAGGCAAATAGAGATTTTTGTATGTGGCATACATGAATTCACAGCCATTTATTAAAAAGAAATGATGCAATTTTCTGCCTTTTATGATAGGACATTCGGAACATTTGTAATATCTTTAAAACCGTTTTTATTGCAAGCTTTTTGTTTTTATTAATATCAACAAATGGCGATTTATGAAACACTAGGCTACATTTAAATTACATATTTTTCAGGGTTACTGCAGAGATTGCATTTTCAACTTCCCTGAATATTCCAGGTTTTGAAACAAATTTCCTTGACCACCATGAATACTGAAGCTGCAAAAATATGACATATGCTAATGTAAGGGTTGTTGCAATTATTGCTTAATTTATACAAACAGGAGATAGAACACAAATTTCATATATAAACAAAAAATTTAGAATAGTTTTTTATAAAGTTGATAATTCTATCATGAATTTCTTCCGAGTTATTATTTTGTATTTTGTGTAACCAATCTATGTAAAATGTATTAATGACTTGTATTATTGACTCAAAGTATAACAATTTTAGCAGACCTTTCCAGGCCTTTCCAATTTCCCGTGTCCGGGGAAACCCTGTATGGTATAAGCTCTTGTTTTTATTCCTATAAACGAATGGCGATTTATGAAACATTACATTTGAATTACATCTTTTTTAAACAATAGTAACACACTTTTTGTTCTAAATTGTATCTCCGTGTGATATATTATCCTAGACGAAAAATGTTTTTAGTAAAATATTTCTTCCTGGAATAGTATCCAGACAAGCAAAAATGTTATCAAAAAAATAAACAATGGCGCAGAAAGCTGGTATAGTCTCAGGTTGTTAGCACTGTGTCACGTAAGCCTGGTGGTCATTAATTAAACAACACCAAACGTACGTTGTCGATGGACAAAGTTACAGTACATCCCAAGGGTCACCCTGTACCATACGGTTTCGCTCATTTTCACGCTCGACTATTTCGGTACTGTACGCCTTCTTTATGGAGACACTTAAGGAGAGCCCCCTAGTGTTTTTGATAAGAGTCTTAACAAAATTACGTGTAATTGAAATGCAATGGATCGGAGAATTTTTTGTTTTATAGCCAAGGCGCCTGATGTGTTCAACGTTGGAGAAATTACGACAGGGAGGCGGCAAGAAAAGTAGGGAGAAAATGGCCGAAGAAATGTCTGCTCCGTTATTTAAAGGGCCTCGAAGGACGGTCCAACAATTTATAGGGCTGCACATTTTATATAGCGCAACAGAGCATAAAATTTAATTTATGGCTTTTCAATAAGACTTCCCCAAAGGTCAAAATCGAAAACTGCTCATTTTGGACTCCTTAACATTTTTTCGAGGAATAACTTCCAATATCTTACAGCAATTTGGGGAGGGAGGAGGTATTCAACTGGATATTACAAGTCTGAATTCCAATACCCACAGAAAGAAAGGATTCAGAATAATACAAACGACTATAAAGTCAAACTGGTAGAATACTTCGTTATGAAAACAACGAATAACATCAAACACGAAACCCTACATATACACTATTTCAGAAACTCGATCCAACATCTAAAATAACCCTGCATACAGAATTTCAGAAGCTAGATCTAACATCAAGAATATACAGGGTGCTCCTAAAGATAAAATGTTTCACTTCCCTGGCATTTCCCTGACATTTCCAGGTTTTAAAACAAATTTTTCTGATCACCCATACCACTTAAAATGGAAAAATACGACATGCCAATGTAAGGAATGCTATTTATTTCTTATTATACCGGTATATTAAAAGGAGATGGAACACAAACTTTCAAGAGGAAACAGCACATTTTGATTAGTTTTTTGAATTTCTTTTACAGAATTGCTTGGCACCGCTTGATTTTTGACAAAGCTAACCAATAACTAGCCATGTAAAATCTGTTGTTGATTTGATGAATTTCCCTGACGTTTTCAACTTTTTCAGGTCTGGGGGAACCCTGATATACTGTATGTACTCTGCTACTTGAAAATCACTGAAATGTGCTTTTCATGTGCGAATTTTAAAATATTGCAATGTACACGTAGACCACATTCCGTTCCAGAATTATTTCTTGTGAAAAAAATTGACATTACAAATGAATAAAGATATCGATGTACGTTTTAAACAGAAGGCTATAAGAGAAACGGCAATGGAAGGAATCAATCGATTGCAGTCAGTTTTAATCAATTCAACTGCGACAACAATGCTCACCAATGTAAACACGATATACTAAGTATTCATTGTACTTGTATATCGAATAAATCCATCATAAAAACTAGCAGTATTACAAATGAAACTATAGCTTGGATACGTCTGCATCTGCAGTGGAAAATTCTCCTGTGTTTAACATAAAAATCTGATAAAAAAATCTGCAATATGTACACGCGATGTTTGATCTTTTATTTATCCCAAAATCAGATCTTCACTCGAGAAGAAACGAGAGGAAATTTGGACTTGGGGCAAAATCAAGGCTGGAAGATCCTACTCAGCCATGCATGGATTTTCGCAGGTTTCCTACCCCCTTCTGCCTAAATTCACACATGCACCTCTTCGATCAAATTAATCGATTAAACGGGATCAAACCTGCCTCTCGTAACATGAGGAACTCACAAAGGAATCTTTATAGAATCGAAATATGCCTATACATACGACACCATGATAATGGCATTCTTGGCATTTCTGACATCTGCCATGGATACTTTCATATTTCTATGCAGTTGGCTTTAATTTACGAATTATACACTACAAATTTATCAAACGTGCATCGTTGAAAAGGTGACGTGTCCCTTTATCACCTCCTTAAAGCAAAGCCTGTAAACAAACATTTTTAACACTTCCCCTTAGTTTTAAGCAGCGTCTTTACCGGTAATGCAATGGTGCTAGCAGAGGTTACCGCCGTAAAGGGGCAATAAACCTACCAAACACGTTTCTGAAATTAAAGTGGTACTTAAACACTCAGAATTTTTGATATTTTTTTACTCACACGCATATCCAGAAAATTAAGACAGTCTATCTCACTTTTTTAAAGCTAAGCATGTAAATAAACATTTTGAGCACTACCCCTTAGTTTCAAACTGAGTGTTTACTGGCAATGCCCTGGTGCTAGCAGTGATTGCCGCCCTTCTGGGGCAATCATCGAGTTTACCAAAAATGTTTCTGAAATTAAGTCGTACAGTTCGAATACTCCCAGAATTTCTGCTTTTTTTCATATATATACCCAACAAATTAAGTCACCCTACTTGCATATATCAAAGGTCCCTCTGTATACC
The DNA here is from genome assembly GCA_034687865.1 of Kryphioiulus occultus. Taxonomy (NCBI): domain Eukaryota; kingdom Metazoa; phylum Arthropoda; class Diplopoda; order Julida; family Julidae; genus Kryphioiulus; species Kryphioiulus occultus. The sequence continues at coordinate 11,040 of JAQGAF010003340.1, forward strand.
TATGCGTGATTTTCACACAATTTTACAAAAAGCTAGATATTTTTTGCTCGAATCACACGAAACTCAACGGTGCACAAATTTGCTTTGGTGCACAGTCACTGCCTAGTTGGTCTGACCCCTTATAACGAAATTAAGAGGGAAGACAGGCAAAGTTCCAGCCCCTTATAACAGAAAACACTGAAAACCTAGGGCAGCTCAAGCAGAAATGGTCGCAGCTAGAACACACATGGGTGTATGCTCGACGCAAACAATGGTGGCAAAAAACGTCACACCCCACAGCGTATGCAAATTAGCATATCACTTTGTAAACAGGATGAAAAACTCGGCAAACTCGTGTTTCTCGTCGCATTTCTGAGTTATGCATCATAAAATTTCCAGCGCCACAGCGGTTGCTACTGCAGCCTAAAAACGCTCTGCTACACCCAAAATTACGCTATTTTTTGCACTCAAAATATTCACACTGAAAGAGATTTCTTTTGAAAAAACAGTATTTGCACAGTCAGTGTAGGTGAAAAATGCAGCCGAAGAAATAAGAATAAAAACGCGTGAAAAAGTTTCTCCAACTTTACGACTCCCAAGTTACTTATAAATCACGTATACGGTATAACAAATGCGATACAAGCACTGGTCCGATATTGCCAAGGAACAAAAAGATTGGACAACTTCGTCGCAGCGGATTTATATGCCAAAAAAAATTCAGAAAGTTCAACATAAAATATCACAGAAACGTTGCACAGACGAGCATTCTGGAAATTGCCTATTTTTCATTATGCTACAGATCATGGATTTGCAACCAGGAACTTCTTATGTTGGATATTTTCTTGCCCAAGGTAGTCAGTTCAGTGATGGTCAGTTGAAGCTGATTCAGAAGCAGAATGAAATATTAAGGGTCTGGCGACTTTTTAAAACAATGTTTCCTGACTTTTGAGGTTTTTTCCATGACCTTTTTAAATTTGCCATGACCAACCAAAACTGAAAACGTTGAATTGGTACGCTTAATATGAGTAAAAAGCTCCCTGACTTTCCCCTGACAACCCAATTTCCCTAACTTTCCAGATTATAGAAACCTTTACTGTGGCAAGGAAACCTACGTGATGGTTATCATTTACAAGAATATCAGAAGATAAATAAAAAACCGATTATCTAGACGATTTTATCACCAATGTTTAGTAATTTAGACTCTAGCTATTGCATGTACAGTATATTATAATTACATGAATATTAATATTATAATAACCAAGCTTTGGTGCAATCCTGTATAGGTAAGTTGAATTTCCCATTTCTCTACAATGGATCTCGGGCACAGACATCTTGAAAAGGCCATTACAGAGCCCAAGATGAAAGGCTTTCTTCAACTGCATTGTATTATTGCTTTTATGGCTATTGACCCATTCCCGATGTTTGTGTGACCCTCACGCCAATATCCATCCGGTTATTCTATCTTGGCAATTCAACTAAGATTTTATTCGATCCTTCGTTTAAACTTGGATGGCCAAATGAGCCCAGCACGTTCTATACAGTATTTATAGTACAATCTTGGCGACGAAATTTCACAATTAACTTTGTAATTCATGGATGGAGACAAAGCCTGCAATGCGGTGCAAATACAGGGCGAATGGGAAATACAGTTGGTAACAGCTGCTACAAAACCTTTAATACGATCAAGCCTCGATAAATTGGTGCAACTCGACTCAGGAGGGGCATTGAAACCGATAGGCCTAAGCCAGGAGACACTTTGCGCCATAAGAAACGATATTTAAGGGGTCAAACAATATGGACACTGACCTAATATAATCAAATCGAAGAGAGAAATAAATGGCAGGGAAGTAAGGGGGTCCCCTGGAGTGCAAACACAGGGTTGCCAATCAAAGTAATCAAAACGAATATAAGCTTGCTTAGTAAGGGCTCCATTGAGAAATGAAGAAGGGGGTGATGAATCGATTTCTATTACTAATGTTTTCTTGATTTCTTTATCGCCGCCTACGTCCTGATTGCAATCCCTTATTTTCTCAATTCTCCTAAGTCATTTTCAAGAAACCAAAGGCACATAACCCCTTGGTGTAATTCTGCAAGATGGCAGTTGTGGATATAATGTGGGAAAATTGTCAAGAAATGGGGTTTTCGACAGTTGTAAGTTTATTACAGTACAGGTCATTGCGACATGTTACATTTGCCGTTACTGTGCATTCGAAGATAAATTAAAACCAAAATACGCTGTAAATTAAATATTTGAGCTTGAAGGAACCTCAGTCATACCATGCCACTAACTGAAAACGAAATTTCAAGGAAAAGTCGCAAATATTTGTTGCTATTTTATATATAAACAGAAAATGGAACACAATTTTTTAAGAGAAAACAGAAAATTTAGAAAATATTTCTTATTTCTTTCCCAATACTAGTTATGCAAAACTGTTATTGAAGTGCTTAATTCCCCTAAATTTTCAAAGTACATTAATTTTCTCTGACTTTTCCAGGCCGATTCAATTTCCCTGACTTTTCCTTTTTTCAGGTCTGGGGGAATTCTGTAACATATGGCAATAAAAGGAAAGCTATATCTATTCAAACTTTTGCATGTTCTATCACAACAGGTTTAGAACACAAATTTTCATAAGGAAAGAGCAAATTTGATTAGTTTTTTGTGTTTTTCTGGACATCACTTGATTGTTGTGTCATTTAAGCAAAACTAGCTGTGTAAAATGCACTATTGATTTGTTGAATTTCCCTGACTTTTTCAACGTGAATTCATTTCCCCTGAGTTTGCCATATAGCTAAAATAATTGTTTTCTTACGCACTAAGTGTACTAAGAGATTCACTTGTTATAGACCTTAGGTCAAAGCAGGCAATGATAAGTTGCACAGGGACAAACTTATGCCTCGCCCTGTGTATAATTCTGGGTGGGGTGGGGTGAATATATAAAATGCAAAGAGCAAGTCACACCAGACATATCTCGTCCCTATGACGTCTTGAAACTTTCTCGTTCTTCACAACAGCTTTAATTGAGCGTAGAAAAAAAATGTAAATTATTGGTGACACTCTATGATAGTCGTTTGTTCCTCCTTATTTCACAAAGTGCACATCATCCTAACCATGTATTTGCCAGAAACGCTTTTTTTCAATTTTAAAACCGAGTTAGTCAGACAGTAAATACCGTTTTTACTATCAACTGGGGAGGGTGTACGTGCAATCTTGCCGAATAAATTAATTTAAGTGGGCGACTACCAACCCTCGAAGCCAACACGGTGTAAGAAATAATTTCTGAACTCGTACATTAAAATGAAGCAAAATGGGAACATCTTCGCTTTATACACTTTAGTGCGTAATAAAAGAAAATTATATTTTTTCTTCTTCTTCACTTTTCCTTTGTGCACCGTGCAATCCCATGCAAATCAACTTCAAACACGAGCCATCCCTGTGTGTTGCTCGAGTTTAAATTGTGTTTTCTTTTATATATGCCATTAAATATTTAGCGAGTGACGAACTGCGAAGAAACTCGACAAATCCATACTACATATACACGATTATATTGAAGCAGCTGCCAAAGGATGTCTCTAGTAACACCTTGGTTCATTTCCAAGGCATTTCTCCTCGCAAATTCCTATAATTTATTTACTCGAATCTGACAGTTTTGCAGAAATGCAATTATTTAGTTGGGTTAAGGAGAGGATGAAATAAAAGTCAGCTTCATGAACATTTTTTGCATAAATTAATTTCGACACAATAAGCAAAAGTTCACGAATCTACGTTGAGAGACAAAATTCTAGCACCATGAAGCAGATATCTAAAATTACCTTGGTTTGGAAAAATTGTTCAAGTTCCTATTTTTTATTGGCTATTTTTGTAGTAATTATTTAGTATTTTGATTTGGTTGTTTATTATTATCAAACGATAACTATCGATCTCATTTGCAGTACAACTACAACAACAACTACAAATTGTTTGTGAAATATATTTACAGCTTAATCAAAAGTAAAGGGTTCCCCGAGAGATGAAATTTTCAACATCTAGATTTATAAATAAATTCATTGACCATCCTGACCACTGAAACTGCAAAAAACATGACATAAACCAATGTACTGAATGTTATGTACAGGGAATAGAACACAAATTTGCATAAAGAACAGTCAAATTTAGACAAGTGTTTTTGTGAACTTGGCAATTTGAACCACGGTGTGCACCTTGGAATTTTTTGTCATTCCTTTATTTTTGTGTTAACCAATGTTGAATTTCCCTGTCTTTTTCCAAGTAGGGAATCAAGATGTAGAATTTGAATAAATCATATTAACACTTCTGTGATCATTTTTGGTCTAAAACGATACGTATTTTCTCTGTTGTTCATTAAAAACCATCTTACTTCACATTGCTTTTAACACAATGTCTATTCACCACTAAGTTGTGAGTGTAGCTTCAGAGTAACCATACAATCACAAATTTAATACCGAGTGCCCCAAAACTGTCCCAAATCTCAAGTAATACTTACTGTATATTGCTATATCGCAAAACTGTGCATGTGTACGTAACCAAAACAATTTTGTTTGTGATATTTTAACACTGGCCTATAACCAAGACAATAACGCAAAAATGATCATGTCGATAAAATGACCTCCAAACATATTTTTAAAATAGCCTACTGATTTCCAAAAACGTAAGGTTTCTGAAGCAGAATAATTTTGAAGAATAAATCTTTCAGTAAAAAGCAAATGTATAATGGATAATCAGCGTGCAAAGTAACCTATTCATTTAGCCATATGCCTAAACATGCCAGATGTAATGCCTTCACTAGAGGAAACCACTGGAGGATCCCATTTAGTTACTCTGGGGCACTTTTTTCAAAAGCAATTTCATTATTCATGCGTGAGGATCCGTCATCCTCAAGGAAAAAAATCCAGTCTCAGTTCTTCTGACAGAAATTATAGGGCTGAATAAGTGCTGGAGAAAATCGTCAGGAGGATAGAATCTGGATAATAAAAGACGACTTGAACGCCTTAAGGGCCTAAAGTGCAAATGAACGTGGAACTCTGTAAACGCAATTTTGTATCTGGGGTGGAAAGTTCATAAGGTGTTAGTTAGGCTGCATGCACCGATGTCAAGGCATAGAGATAGGACTTTTGTCTTAGCTTGGAACCAAAATAAATTATATAAACTCTGCACAGAAAAGATTTCGTGATGCGAAACCTCCGTAAGATGGGCATCGAGGTGCAGCAAACAGTGAGAAAACTGTTGAAATAGTTGATCCTTAAATTTTTGGATTGTTTGTTGCATTGTTGTCAACATAGTCTGTCTTCAATCTCATGCTATTCCTTTTAACAAAGATATTACGCTGTAAAGTTGCATGATTACAACAATACTTTTTTAACTTTGTTTTATATTTATATTTAACTTTGTTTCATACTGTATGTCGTCATCTTATTTATTTAGTTTTACAAGACTTGCGTTAACAGTCAAATCGTATTTTTGCTTCTATGTTGCTCAGTTTGTTTGTTTTTGCTTTAAAGTACATGTTATCTAATGTTCCGAAGTTGATGTCCATAAAAAGTTACAGAACGGTGTTTTTCTCCGCATTAAATAATCTAATTCAACAAATATGTTGAAATTTTACCAAGAGATTTTCCCAAATTAAAACTAACAGTTATTTACTGAGATGTTAATACCCTAAACTATGAAGGGTCCCCCCAGAGATGAAATTTTCAAATTTCCTGACGTTTCCAGGCCGTTCCAATTTCCCTGACTCTTCCAGGGTTTCCAGGTTTTCCAGGTCTGGGGGACCCCATGCTGCAATGTTTCATTGCATTAAAAAGTAGGCATCAATGAAATCCTTGCATGCCTAATGATTTCAGAGAAATGCTCGTGAAAATTCTTCAAAGATTCCACAGTTTCGAAGTAGGCTGCTATGATACAAGTACCTGTAGATGAATTCCACCATAATGCCTTAAATTTTTAACCCATGGTCCCGTTTATACAGTTGTCGTGCGAATGGAGTTTAATGGAGGAAGTCTGGACTATAAAACTGCCCAGAAAAGAAAGGTGCCCAAGTAGGAGGTGAACTGTAGCGAAATTTCTCTTGTGAGAATAGTGTATAAGCCTTAAATGATACAAACGTGCTTCGTAGAAGTCTCGCAGAAGTTGTTGCCCCAAGGCCTCTGGAACAGTCAAGAACCTGAACCTATCTTTTCAGGCTCATAGTAAAAGTGAAAGTGCACGTTAAGAAAAGAAAAGGCAATAAAGTTACTAAGGATAATATGGTTCAAGTAAACCCTCGAATCTGATTGGCTGACGCAGTCATCGCTGCGCAATGAAACAAAATGCATTATAAAAGCATTACGGCGAGAAGCCCCAAACCCTAAAATCGTATAATCAGCCATAAAGTTAAGAGAAAGTGTACGTGGATGGAGGATGTCGATGCTCCGAGGTAGAATCAGCCCAATCAGGAATGCAAATCAATGAATAACAAGGAAGACTTACAAATTGGGTGTTGCTGCAGCAGGATCAAGCAATGTTCCTGGTATGTTGATTGAGTTAAATTAAAAAATACCTTCAGTAGCAACGGGAAACAAACGGATAATATTCGGTATAATGGTTTCCCCAAATGTGCAGAATATATGATAATATGTATTTTAACTCTACATGTCAAGAATACAAGAACGACACCTGACCACCTTTCAGAATTTATCCATATTATAACTATCAATATTATTGAGATTATTATGATCGTTATTATAATTTGGTGCTTAACATAAGCTAACCTAAAACCTAGCAACGGAATTTCTTACTAGCTGCCCCTAACTGCCATGCAATCACTGTCAGCTTAAGAGTAATAAGGAAAAGTCAACATTATCATTATTAGGGGACGTTCAAATACTATGCCATCTCTATTTCGCGATTTTCAGACAATTTCAGACGCGATTTTGTAATCATTTCCAGATCCCCCTTAATGATGGAAAATACTGAGCAAAAAAAATTCGAACTTTTTATAAAAATTAGATAGGGTTCCATCAGAGCTGAAATTCCCAACTTTC
>JAQGAF010003341.1:0-18046 GCA_034687865.1 Kryphioiulus occultus
GGGTTATTATTATTTTTACGCAATGATTTAACATATCTCCAGAAGAATTTTGGGTTTGACTTTAAAGAAGTTCTTAACGTTGTACTTTTAAACTCGGTATGCGCTTTAGAAAGCAGTTTTTGAGCTCTGTGCGTAATTTGGCGAATTTCGTTTTTAATTTAGAGTTGGTCCCATGTCGTAACTTTTTTTTAGTATCTGCTGCCTACGTAGGGTACGGCGAATCTCTGTTGTATACCACAGTGGTTCGTTGTTAGGGGTAAGAATGCATAATTGATTCATTTAAGCTTTAAGGGGTAGAAATGCATAATTGAATCATTTAAGCATTTTGTGTAAGAATTGGTTATCATGTTCGAATTACCCACCAAAAGACAAAGGAGACAAATCGTGTGTTGATAATGGTAGTACATTCATTTAGCTTTTGGAGGTAATTGAAAAGTAGCTTAGTAATCATATTGACTTAGCTACTTCAGTATTACGGAAACAATCATGCAAAATTGCTTTTACAAAGAAACTTTATCACACAAAGCAATATGCTTGTAATTTGGACAAAAGAATGTCCAACTTTTACAAACTCGGTATTGGTGGGACATTAGACCTTAGAGAGGAAATCGAAAATAGTCAAGAAACATTTTAGTTAGTACTATCAAGTTCATTTGTGAATGTATTTCGAATATCTGGTACAGTAGCGCAGCTGCAATTAAGCCACACAGTCACCCTGTAGGGTTGCAGCTTTAGAATGCTGAATGTCATTAATATCCAAACCTTGAATTGTGTACATGTATATCACTTAAATCGGATTGGAGAGGGCACTGTATTTTCACAAGTGCAGTGGTTCCTTTGTAATATTGCGCTTTGGGGCGGTTCAAGTCGGGTGACATCCCTGAATAGATTTTTCGTGACGAGCTATGCTGCCATAATCACTTTTGCCATATTCGCACTTTTGAGAAAATGGGGGGAAGCACACATTTCTGACTAACTGTGTATATGGTTTTACATGAACCTTCCACATGCTAACAACTACATCCAAAAGTAAATTACAAACTTAATGCCACGAAATTTACATTCGAAAAAACATAATGCATAATTAAAACCTGAAAGAATTACTCAACCAAATACATGCTGAGAAATGTACAGTAATTTTGACAACATTGCCAAAACGGAGTTCCATTTTAAGGCGTTGAAACACTCGAGGAGATTTGCAAAAGGGTTCAAATACTCTCGATATTATAATGTGTGCTACACACAACTTTCATAAATTATTAGTTATGGGACTTAATGGCCCGACCCCTATCAGCATTGCAATGGAACCGTTCTAATATTGTATAACACGTTTAAAATTCGACCTTAGCGAAATCAGCATTGCACTAGCTCCAGTGTCAACATTATATACGAGCCTCGTATTTGATCATTGTTTCGTCAGCTGCAAAACTAAGGACACATCTGGATTGATGCTATTCACTATTAATGTGATTTATGATTCCTTGTCACGAGATCACTCTGAAATCATTTCAAGGCAATGCAGGACACCTTGAAAAGTTACTGATAAATGTAAATTTAAGCCGCTAAGTCGTTAAGATATGGTAGTTTTTTCTTATTCCCATATATTACATCACACACTATTTTTGCAGTTACACGCTCCAGATTGTATTCGGAAACTTTTTCTATCCTTGCACTAAAAATCCACATGATTAAGTTTTATTATAAGGTGCCATGCTATTTGACAGTTTGGTAATGCGCAATAAATAGCGAAATAACGTCAATTTTAACCTGTTTCGATTTTTGATGCTTTCCTGGAAAATTAAATCATGCTTGAATTTTGCAAATGAAATTCAAAAGGTCCATTCGATTGTCAGTTATTCCCGATGAAGTTTTGAATATGCAAAAAATTAACAAACTAAATTCTTTGTGATGAATAACATTTTAGTTCATCATAAAGTTTCCAAATTTAATTTTGAATATCATAAGAAAGCAAAGTGGTTTACGTGCACGTTTCACGTAAGTGGGAATATTGTTCAATTTTTTTTTTTTGAAAAGCGTTTGGTATTTTTCGCATAAATTAATCTACTGCTATATCACCAAATCTACATGTACATTACGGTGTATCTAAATATATCATTATAGATGTACACTGTATTCAACTAATGTATATTTCAGTATGTGCTCTTAATAGCACATATTACAACGAATCGGGCGTTTTATGAGATTCCCTTGACTACTGTATCAACGAAACTAGTACATGCATTTCAGGAGTTTGGGCAAATCATGTAGTCCGTCAGGAATTATTTCACTTTTGCGGTGTACTTCAAGGGGAAATACACTATCTTTGATAATTGAAAATTGCCGAAAAGAAAGGTAAAATGCATCACGATTTCTAGAAGCTGAGTTTCGCTCCATCAATTGATAAATAATTCAGCGGAAATGGACATAAAAGTTAATTTGGGGTTGTGCTTTAGTTCAATAAAAATTACCATAGCAACACATAATACAGGATGATGTAGAAACAATTTGACGATTTAAGTTTGGCGATGCTTGAAGCATCAACGCTTTTGTAGGCGCCCAGTTAAGTCACAGTCCTGTGTGTAACTGGATTTATAGCATTTAGTTCATAACGTTTTCAAACTTGGAAAACGACGAAATTTACAAACTTGAAAATTCTTTATTCATTTGTTAGTCATTTTCACACCGAATTAAAAGAAAGTGCCGCCCCTGTAATGTAGCTGACCAAACGTACTTGTTTGCAAACAGTGTTTGCCCTCCAATTTGCTCCGGGGTCGTCCATACTTTAGTACTTAATGTATATAGGGTTATACTGTATACATGTATACAAAGTTAAACTATTTTTAGTTATGATGTTAGAACTTCAGGATCACCCTGTATCAGTTAGATTATTTCGTGTTCCAAACTCATCACGATCGGTGGCACAAGTGGGAAGGCGGTTATTATTTATTCAATCTATCGTTTCTTCATCGACTAACCTTGGCAGTGTACATGTTTTGTGCTTCAACTAATGACGTCATGACACAGGCATATTACGCTCTACCTTAATGATACCAAGGTCATAGATAATTTTTGAACAACTAGTTTAGTACATTTTAGTTATTATGCATTAACCCCATCTCCCATCACAAATAACCGATCAAATTGTGCTTGAACCACTTCATTTTTACTTATTGATTCAGTCAATCGAACATGAATAATACATGTAAGTAATGCATGCTATTGAATCCAGGTTTTCATTCACATGTACATTTAAACAGCACAACTACCATATTTAATCATTGTGAAACTCGTTTATTCTCGAAAACTCGAAGTCATTAGGGAGTTATAGAAATTTCGGCCAAAATAAAATAAATACGAAAACGAAATCACATTTCGTAAGTACACGTTTGTTTTCGTATTTCGTAAAAAACAGAGAAATTTCGGCCAAAAATATCCCAAATCACTTATAAAGATGTGTGACCATATATAGTCCTACTATGTCTCTATTTGTCCATATTGGCAAATAGGGGTTTATTTTAGGAAAGTCCCCATTACGGTGGTCACAATGTTTTCTACGCATGCGCAGCTTTTCTTTGTGACTATTTCGTGTAAGTGAGCCAGGCTATGAAATCTATGCCATGATTTCATACGAAATGTGTAGTTTGGGTACCATTTCACCGAAAACACATTTTTGGTACAGGAAATGACGTCAAAACGTAAATATTCGTATTAAATCGGATTTCGTCCGAACTTTCTCTAACTCACTATTATGTCAATATCTTAAGGGGAGTGGATAATCAGTGATGATACATAATGACGAAAGTGATGGAAAAGTTGGGAAATAGGGTACACCAAATGATGAGTATTGTCGTTAAGTAACTGACTGAAAAATAATAAATGCTTTAGCTCTTTATCTGCACTTAGCCCTTAAACATTATAAATTAGTTCGATTCAGCTGGATTTCATGCAAATATAAAAACATCTATGTGTTGAAATCCTAAAAAGGTCGATTTTATTCTTAAGATTACAGCGTAAATGCATTATAAGCTTACAATACGTACACAGTTCAGTTACATGTTGCCATAATTAAAGTTACTTGTTACATCGGTAATTATGCTGATTTAAAGAAAATGCAACGTTCTCACTTCTCACTGTGAATAAGTTGTAAAAATTGTGAATAAAATAAATAACACAAAATGCAAAACGTTGGTTATTGGTTGTCATGTCCATGTCTTTGTTGTTATTTGGCAGCCATTTGATGTGCTAGAAATTCGTTGTCTATTGAACTCGCAAATTATTGTGTGACAAATACGTCACAAAAACTCTTCGGCTACCCAATGGGAAATTGGGCGTGGAGTTACTGTGATGGATTGGTGTCACAAAGCCGGACATCTTGGGGACATTTGCACAAGCTGGGCAGGCCACAAGTGTGGTGCTCTTAGTGTTACTTGCTTCCCAAAGTTTGCCCAAAAAATTACCCTCATTTTCAACCCTTGTTTGGGGGCAAGCACAAGCACCTTCGCAGTCGCAAAAGCTCACGAAAACGTGATCTGGCTGGGGTTTGACCTTTAACCCTGGATTACTCGGAGTCATCTTCTCTGTTACAGTCAACATCGGTTTTAAACTCGAGGGTTTTGGAACTGGTAAAACGTTTTTAGGTCGAACAGAAATCACTGAAGTTATTCGCTCGAATATCCCTGAATTGGGTGCTGGCATCTCTGGAAAGAAGGACAGTAGCAAATTTGGCTCGGATTTACTGAGCTGACACTTTAAATTGCTGGCATTGCCAGTAATGACACCCATTGACGTTTGTTTGGTGTCTCTTCTGTGTCTTTCTTGAGGCGGCAAAACATGGTCCTCTCTCTTGGTTTCTCTGGGGATTTTCGAGGTTCTGGGTTCTGTGGAAGTCGACTGATGTGAGATCTGCACCTTGGCGTTTTGACGTCGATCTGGTTTTCGGACAATTTTCCTGTCAAAAAAGGCGTAAAGTTGTGACAAGCACATATTCGTTGATTTGAAATCAAGATCGATCAAATAAACCAAGCTATGCAGCAATGAATTCATTCCTACAGGTACACTGTAAATCAAAAATGCACATGTAGAACATGAAAGTGCATAAACATTAACCATAATATCTGCACTCAAGTGACTTTAAGAGAAAAAATTTGCTCCATGCAGATCTGAGGAAATCAAATAGTATATAAATAAATGGGAAAAAAGTAGAACACTTTAAAAGAACCACATTAATTTCCTAAATCACATTTTGAAAGTATCCCCAGAGCATTTTGAGATGGAGCACATAAAAGCTCATGTGTTCTGGTGGTTAATTTTTTTCATTTCATTAGCATTAAAAGAGTATGCTCAAAATAAATTTTAATTATTTAAGAACACTAAAAACATGCATTTTAGATCGCAATTTGCCACAAATATAGCTAATATCAAAGCATGTTATGTGATCTGTTAGGTCACAATCCTTGCCATAAATATAGACCACATATGGTGAACCCTGAATGCTCTGAAAAGGTAATCTTAAGGTGACTTTTCGATTTACAGTGTAGTTTCCATCTGAATATGTGTGTGTTTAAATAACTACGGTTACCCAATCAATACATGTACATGTATAATCATGAAACTAATATTTTGAGACCTTGGAGACTTTTGAAATTGAAGAACTCAGAATCCTTCCCACAAGTGCGGCGTCGATTGAAGATGTTAACAAAAGCGTAAATTCAATTTTTTATTCAAGTGATAACTTCAAACTATCGTTAAAATTGCGCATCATTGAAAACTGACAAACATCAAAAATCTAGGATAAAGTGCCTAAAAACGCCCCACTTTGACAGCTCACCAGGAAACTCATGGAAAAATTAAAAATGTTGCTGAATTTATCTGGTTTTTGGCTATTTGAACTCGTATTAATTTTGCTGTGTTTTCATGAGCAGGAGGAAAAAAAGAGTGTATTTGATAGTGAAATGTTCATCCATTTCCAGACTGAAAGGAAATGGGTAGAGACTAAAGCGTTTATTTTATTTCATTTATATATTTTTTGTGGAAAAGCAAAGATGGTCGTAATTAAATTACTCCGGTTTTTTGCCTATTTGCACTCGTATTCTGGGTGTATTTTCTTGTAAGAAACAAAAAAAACGTGAAAACCACGGTGGAATTTCCATCGGCTTTCTGGAGAAAAGCAAACGGGCAGAGACAGGATTTTTCGCGAAAAAACAAAAAAGTTACTAAATTATTTCTGTTTTTGGGTAATTGCACCCGTATTCGGACGTAAACGATACAGACATTTTCATCGATTTCCTTGAATAAACCAGAGGGTACTGAATTAATTTGTTGTTGAAAAACAAAAATGTTGCTAAATTGATCCGATTTTCAGACATTTGACCAGTATTTGGGCGTATTTTCATGAACAAGCCGAAAAAAGAGTAAAAACTACAATGCAATTTCCATCGATTTTTTTTTTTAAATCAAAATGGTTATAAACTTTGTCTATGTGTAAAAAGAACAAGGTGCTAAATTGACAAGGTGTTTGGCTATTTACACTCGTATTTGTGTGTATTTTAATGAAGGAGGCGAAAAAAGAGTGAAAACGATAGTGAAATTGTCATCGATTTTATGGAAAAAATGTTTTGGAAAAACAAAGATGTTCATAAATTAATCCGGATTTTGGCTAATTGAACAATATTTTCCTGGTCGCATTTACATGAGCAGGTGGAATTAAAAAAGTGTTATTTTTCACTCAGGTGATACTTACTGTTCAGACATTCTAGCTGGTGCTTGCGACCTTTGAACTGGTTTGCCCTTCGTGTCATAGGGGGGAGGTTTGGGCAGCCCAATCAGGAGACTCATAACATCGTCATAAGATGGGGGTGCATCCAATAAAGTTTCTGTGTCTTCCATTTCTGGCAGTGAGTCTAAAGGTCATATAAATTCCATTTGATTATCGTTTACATTGTCAATTGAAACCAAACATGTTTCAGAATTTGAATTTTAATGTGACCAGTTCTTTGTTGTTCAGTGGTGTCGTGCATGGCTGCCTGAGCTCTTTCCTGAAGAGTTCTGACTCCTAGCAAGTACATGAATATCAGCATTCCAATGATAACAAGGAGGAGGGCAAGAGTGCATGCCACTAATGCAATCGTTGATGTAGAAGATGTTTCTGCATGCATCTGCCACCAAAGGGCCTCAACAGGATCATATTCTGAAAGTAAGTAACAACAAAATAAAACCGTTTGATGAAAACATGGCATTAAAGAGCATTCCATTTGTACCAGGTTCAACAATTGCACTAAGAAAAATATATTTCAAGTCTTTCATGGAAATTATAATTTTATTACAATGCAACTGGCAATAAATTAGTTTCATTGGTACTTTTTATCCTGCAGCAATAAGTAGTCAAAATATATACTGGCAGCCAGGATACTTGTATTAAGCTAACTTAAAACTCACGTTTTTCCTTAGGAACAGTACCCATGGTCACCCTTTCTTGCAGATGGAAACTTGTTTAAATGAAATGAGTTAAAATATTAAACAGGATCTGTGGAAAAATATGTGGTAGTTGCAAAAGGAAAAAAATTCGAGACGATGTACCAAAATGGTTTTTAACTTTTTGGGCTTCATAATAATTAGTCCTCCAGTGACGTCGTTTTAATCTTATAATTTGATGACTGAGCAGGCTTACACGAGAAAGTAATTGGATTAAACCATTCATGGAAAGATGTATATTGAATTATAGGAATATAACCTAAACTGTTAAAATTTATATTTAACTTTAGAAAACCGTAAATGTACGGTTAAGAACAACAGTTAACTGTCGAAAAGTTTGCTCAGGTCGAAAATTAGACACAAAATCACGAAAATGTGAACAGCGTTTCCATGCAGACTTTTAATCGCTTTAACCTAAGTAAGTCAAGCATTTAAACGAGTATCGCCTACCTTGACTTGAGTCAAAACAGACTTGATTTGATAATCTGCATGAAGTTGTTTTATTAAAAGCGCTTGCACAATGCATGTAGCAAATACCATGTAAACACCTTAAACACCTTAAGCAGGCTTTGCGGTAAATATAAAACCAGATGCAGCAAAGCTCACCATTCACGTGGCCTTGTTAACGTGTGGGCAAATATGCCGCATCTGGTTTTAGAAAGCCCTGTCCGTATGGGTAACTTTACGAGTCACCATGTAAATCCTCATCTGGTTGCTTTGGAGTAAAGTAAGTTTTATTTGAAGTTATCCTAACGTCTGCCTGTAAATTTAGTTATATGGACAATCGCAAAATTACGAAAGATTGTTGTAATTACTTGAACGTCCCCACAATGTTGATCCCTACGCAAACGAACTACAACGTTTTGAATTTGGCGCCATTGTTTGCAGCCTGAAAGCATTGAAACAGCAAGAATCTGCTTTGCCGAACTCAGCCTAGTCGATTTAACGTAACGCTAGTTCGGCAACGCAAGAATTCCAAGCGAGTCCTTGCAGCCAGCCATTATTGTCCCAGCCTTTTCAGGATAGAGAACCCTTGGTCCAAGTTCAAGTTCCTAAATCAATGCTTCGCACACGAGTAAACACGTTTCCAAATTTCTCCACAGGCTCTCAACTTGCCAGTGACCCCAATGACCCTTGCGGAACGTCAAAAAGCGCCAAAATACTACGTCATTCACGTGTCTAAACTCGCGGGTAATCTGCTGGTGCAATTCGTGCAGCTGGAAGTGACATCGTTCCTTTTGCGTCGTTTATCTTTCGGAATTAGTCCTTATTTAGCCTTTCCCATTTAAGTTTTGTCCTCAGAATCGAAGACAAGATGCCAACGACTCTGTCCAGCGGTACTATTGCGGTAAGACTATCGAAATTGCCTCATTTTTCGCTGACTTGTTGCTGACATGGAAGGACATTTGCCGAGCTGTGAACTGCCCATTCCATCCTTGTTTCTGTCTTGCGTAATGGTGTTATCAAATAAGCTTAGTTCAATTCGTTGTATGCATTGTATGTTCAGAAGCAATCCCAGGATACACAAAGTGATTTATGGGCGCTTTCAACTGTCCACAAAGACGCTTGCAACGGCATACAAAACTGGGTAAAATGGCGGGATTCTGATTTTCGACACTAAACTAGCGAACATCTTCCTATGATCTATCCAGGGATAGTCTCTGATGACCACATTAAATTTAGTCCTTGTCTGACTACAGATGCAGGGTTCCCACTTTCTGTAAAGTCAGGGAAATGAAAACGTCAGGGAATTCGTTGATTAGGCATCACCTTTTTTAAAAATAGAAATGTGGGATAAAATCCACTTTTTCAAAACAGATCTCCTGTAAAGTGTCAGGGAAATAGCTGAAAATGGTCAATGAATATCAAGTAAATGACTGACAAATAGTCCAAGAATGTCAGGGAAGTGGCTGAAAATGGTCAATGAATGTCAAGGAAATGAATGACAAATAGTCCAGGAATGTCAAGTGGCTTAAAAATTTTCAAGGTAGGCTATGTCAGGGAAATGGCTGAAAAATGATCAAGGAATGTCGGGGAAACGACTGAAAAGTTGTCATGGAATATCAGTGAAATCGACTTAAGAATTGCAGATGGTAACTGTCCAATGGCAACATGCAGTGTGCCTTCAAATACCAACAGTTTACCTACAGTGAAGTTCCCTTTCAATGACATTGCATGAATGCATCAGTTGGTTAGTTGCCATAGCAATTTCATGCAACCAATCATGTCTTACGTGTTTTGTCTTCTAATTCCAGGCGTTGATGAATGGTAGTGATGTGGAAAAGCCTGTGCTGCAGCTGCTGGTATGTATACTGTACATCGATTGGGTTTTTATTGATGCCTTCGCATGTCGTATGAGGCTAAAGGAAGCTTTGAACGTTGCATTTTAAGGCCTCCAAGAAGATCACCACACCAGGTCCTAATGGTAGTGTGTCGGAGCGGTACAGACTTTTCTTGTCGGATGGGGTCAATTCATGCACGTGTATGTATGCTTTAATAATCAAAATGGTGGAGCACTTCACCTGCAAGTATGTTAAGTTGTATTTGTCCAATTTAGTTGCAATGCTGGCCACCCAGCTGAACGTCCACGTTGCAAATGGCGAATTGGACAAACATGCCATTTTTTCCATGGATAATTATGTCCTCAACCGGCCGCAGCCAAACAAGTAAGCACTTCAGACTAACGAGCTTTATTGTTCTTTACGTGTTTGAGCAGGTTGAGCGATATGCAATTCTTAACTTTGACCGTGTCATATAGGCGAGTTCTCGTGATTTTGGGCCTTACGGTTTTGGAGTCTGGTGCAAATGTGGGTGGCCAAATTGGGGCCCCAGTACCAGTCAGTATTCCAACCAATCAGGAAAATCAGGATGGTGACTCCAATGATACCAGTAAGTTAAGCGTAACTACATTTTACACTGTACTTTATTAGTAGATCGCTGTATAATGCTAAATAAATCACATCATTGGGTTTCTATAGCTGGGCCAAAAAATGCCGACAACAATTGTAATACGGAAATAAGAGTGAAAAATGAAACCAAGATTGCTCCACAGTCAAACTTTTACAAACCGCTTCAAGATAGAGCTGGAAATAATAATGGACTTCCATCCAGGCAAAGGGTTGTGCATTCAATTGCCAACTTAATGCCCTATGTAAATAAGTGAGTACATAGGTTGTTAATTGCTACCAAATCTTGCATTTATAACCAAATGTGTGTTCAGGGTTCCCACAACCAAGAAAGTTAGGGAAACGACCTGGAAAGCCAGGGAAGATGTAAAATTTGACCTGGAATTTTATGGCCAAAATTATACTTACAAAAATATGCCCTTAACATTTTTAAATCATGATTTGAAAAGATTAAAAACAAATTAGTTTAAAATACTTAACTGTAAAACGGAAGCAGTTTGAAGAACAAATTGAAAAGCTTCATGCAAATAAGTGGAAACTGCAAACCAAATTGGATTTCTTAAATACTGAATGGAAGAAATATGCTGATGAAGCCTAAGAGAAGCAATTTATCAATTTGATAATTAAGTCAAATTTCTCCAGAAAAGGAGCGGAGACAAAAATGAATGACTTTATTGCTGTTAATAAATAAATTGCCAAAGCTGTTCAGGAAACATAAGTTAGCCTACTCTTCCAACTAAGTTTTTATTAAAGTTACAAATATTTTGTTGCAATTTTGTTTTAAATAACCATTTTCCTAGAAATAAATATCTTTGCAAGGTAAAAATAAAGTCAGTTGATTTTTCATGGTCATAGAAAAATTTAAAAATGACCTGGAAAAACCTGGAAAGTCAGGGAATTTCGTTCTCTAAAAAATGTGGGAACCCTGGTGTTGCTCTTCAATATTCTGGCTTGTAGAGTTGACAAAACTGTCTAATTTCAGGTGGACAGTTAGAGCACGAGTAAGCAACAAACCCCCCATTAGAACCTGGAACAATGCAAAGGGGGAAGGCAAGCTCTTCTCTGTTGACTTACTAGACGAAAGTGGCGAGATTCGTGCAACAGGTTTTAACGAGCAGTGCGAGCAGTTCTACGAAAGGCTCGTCGTTAACAAGGTAATTATTTTTAGTTATGATTGAAAAATTAAAACTGCAGTGGCTTCATTTGTTATTTATTCGTTTTTGTTTCCCTTTAGGTCTATTATATTAGCAATGCTACTTTGAAAACTGCAAACAAGACTTACACGTCTATAAAACACGATTACGAAATGACCTTTAGATCTGAGACGTTGATTGAGCCTTGTGAGGACAGTGTTAATGAAATTCCAGTCATTAATTTTGCGTTTGTTCCAATTGGCGAATTGCTGAAAATGGAAAAGAACACAGTTATAGGTAGGCAACGTCTACCTCCGTTAATAAGTTACCATTTGTGATCTGAAGTTATATCTTTTTATTTAAGATGTTATCGGTGTCTGTAAGCGATATGGTGATTTACAAACACTAATTGCCAGGACAACTAGCAGAGAGCTGAAAAAGCGGGATCTCTACCTTGTTGACAGCTCGAACACCGAGGTCACGTTGACCTTGTGGGGGGACGAAGTAAGTTTTGATATGTTTTGCAGAATATGCCTCAAATAACTTTCATTTGTGTTTGAACTTAAGGATGATGTAATGTTTAACTTTTCCTATTTATTAATGCAATGCATGTTCTTGTTTTTTACAGGCTGAACAGTTTGATGGCTCTGGTAATCCTGTCATTGCAGCAAAGGGAGTCCGTCTCACCGATTTCGGAGGTAGTTTGTCACATTAATTTGTTTCTTTCGATTCCCTGTCCAGACTCAGAGATTCTAGTTCAGCAACGTGTCCTGTCGTCAAAAATACTGATAATTATATGGCATCAACCAATAAGCTCAGCAGAATGTTTGGAGATTTGTTAGTATTTAGACAGATAGTAAATGCTGAGATTCCTACTAAGTTTTTAGCAATCACCTAAATTGTTTTTGAGCGTTTTTCTAATTTAATTGTAATTATGGATATGCAAGTATACTGCACAGTAAGGGGTTCATACCGTCAGGGAAATGTGGACATTTTGCCCAGAAAGTCAGGTGGGAGTAAGGGAAAATTTTCAAAAAATTTTTAAATTCAATTTTGCGACTGAAATTTTTTAACAATTCGTTATGTCCAGTAGTTTTTCAAAAAATTCGCCTACGGCATTCTCAGTTAAAAAAACGAGCTAAAATCCATCGTAGAAATATGTTTTTAAATTAAGGGACAATTTCTTGGTTTGGTCAAGGAAAACGTTTATCAAGTGTTCCTATATTTTACTATAAATTGCCGTGATAAAAAAATACATTGTATAGCAGGTACTGTCTAAAATTCATCATTTAAGATCTGATTTTTCGAAAAATTTTCGCCTGCTTATGTTAAATCTGTTATTTCTCGTCTAGTTGTTTTGAAACAAAAAGGCCTACAGTATTCTCTTAAATATTAATGTCTAAGAATGTCTTCAAAACTGCATGAGGACTAATTTTTTTTTCTATACAAATTTCGCATACGGAGTTGTCTTAAGTGTTTATTCTCAGGCATTGCTCTCATGTTAATATTAACATCAATATTTTTTAGATTTTTTTGTGGTCTAGTTTTTGTAAGAAATGTTGACTACGACGTTCTAATTCTAAAATATACCCAGGATCGCGGCGAATGAAAATGCAATTTTTTTTTCAAACATAACAGCTGAAAATTGTAAAACGAATCAGATATGTGCATGTGACAAAATTTAAAAATATTAGATAATGTACTTGAATGGGCAAAATGTTAAAAATAAATTTAATTTTACTTACTTGTGATATTATTTAGTTGATAAGTCAGGGAAATTGAGTAGCAAATTTTGGTAAGAACCCTGCAGTATCTGATGGAAGTTGTTTTATTGTTGCTTTAAAATGTTATAATCCTTGATGGTTATGATTGTTTATTTATTTGTTCTTCGTTTCAGGCTGTTCGCTGACTACCTCAAACTCGTGCGTTTTCAGCATAAATCCAGACATCCCAGAAGCAAACTCATTACGTAAATGGTTTGATTCAGAAGGCTGTAACTCTGTGGCAAACTCCATCTCAAGAACTAACACTGGCGGTACTGATGCAAAATATGTACACAGACTTAGTCATTTTCATGCCTGTAAATTTAAACTTTGTTTTTTTTTTTCAGGGTTCTCTGTAAATTGGAAGTATTTGCATGAAGTAAATGTGGATGGCTTGTCAGCTTCAGAAAAGCCTGAATACTTTACTGTTAAAGCAGTGATTGTCTTCACCAAAGTAGAAAACTGTATGTACATGGTGAGTTGCGTGTATTCTTAGAGGAATGCTAATTTAACTTTATTTTTTGGGGAGTTATATGCCAATTTTGTGTTGCACAATTGAATTTGTTAAATTCCAAGCTTCATGGTACGTTTTTTTCAGGCATGCCCTACAGCAGATTGTAACAAGAAAGTCGTCGATCATAACAATGGCTTCTACCGGTGCGAGAAATGCAACAAGGAGTTTGATACCTTCAAGTGGCGCCTTCTACTCACCGTAAGTTAAGAACTGCTTTCGATAAATGAATATTGAAGTGCAAACAACCTTTGTCGGCCTAACCTTCCGTCACCTGCATTTTCATAATACAGATCAGCATTTCTGACTGTTCGAGCACGGTCTGGGTCACCTGCTTTCAGGAAACTGCTGAAGCAATTTTAGAAACAACATCAAAGGAATTAGGGGATCTAAAAAATTCGGTAGGTAATTCTGTTCATACAGCATGTGGTGCTTATGGTAATTTTTTATTTTCGTATTGAAACTAGGGGGTTTTTTGACATCAATTAATTACTCAGTTATTTTTGGGGAAAAATTGTGCAGGCCTGGCGAAAAGTCTCCATTTGTGAGATCACCGAAAGTATAATAGAATTAACAACATTGCATGCATTGCTTTTAACATTTCCAGAACCCTGATGAGTTTACCAAAGCAGTTCAAAAGGCCAACTTCAAACCGTTCATATTCAAGCTTAGGGCCATAATAGACAATTTTCAGGTTAGTTGGAAAAAATTTCTTTTGTTTTTTGTAGGAATAAATCTTCATCCGTGGAAAATGAGATTTTATTAAGGTAAATTGGCACTTGATTACAGAATGTAAGGTTAAATCGATATTTACATGTTGTTGTTCACAGTTCAAATGTTTGGGCACATTCAATTCGTCAATGAATAGGTCATAAACAAGTAATTGTTAATTTTTTTTAGGACGAAACCCGTCGCAAAGTAACTGCAGTGAACGTCACCCCTGTAACATTCCTGGATTATAACAAGAAACTCATTGAAGACCTTAAAGGCATGGTTTGAGCAAGTTATCATGATCAAAATGTAATTGTTCAAGGATAAGTGGCTACAAGCAGATTTCCACTCATTGCGCATTTTAAACAAGCATATTCAGTGAATCTTGCAATGATATATTGAAATTTATCGTTTGTTTTTATTTTACTCTGAGAACGTTCTCAGCAGGCCAAATATCTCCTGTTGGGTACGGGTCGCAAAATAAGTGACTGTATTAGAATGGTTGAATATAATTAAGTTGATTTTGGGGATTAAGCATGTTATGCTAGTGTTAGTATTTTGTCTTCACTATATTTTGTAAAGTTTGCAAATGGTTTTATAAAATCCACTCTAATAGAAATAATTGTATGTGAATGACTGGGGTCTTTTTCCTTTCAAATTTGTCTCGGGCGCTCACCAAGACTCGCCAACAAAAATTTGCTAAAATTCATTGGTGAATCCAGAGCGATATCATCCCATTTGAAGACATGGAATGACATACATGTAAGGAACATTTCAACTGTAGGACTGCAAGATCTCCACACCAGAGGTGCGTACGTTTTTTTGTTTTTTTTTGTGAAAATTATACATGTATGTCCTGACTATATAATTCGCCGTGCTTCAACTAATAGCAAAACCGTTCCTTCATTGATAATTTTATAAATTTGATGATGAGAGGTCTGGGATACCTTCTGGCCCATCATATGGCAGGTACAGTGTTTCAAAAAGATTGAAATTTCTGAAAAGTCCTAAGGGCTTTTTTTTTAGACAAAACAAAGAAAACTGTTGCCTAAAATTATTCTGCTTGGATATTTACACTAATATTTGGAAGTATTTTTAGAGCAGGACGCAACATTGTTGACTTTTTGCTTATTTTCACAGATGAGAAGGTCATTGAAAATTTGCTTGACATGTCTATTTCAAGGTGACCTATTATTGAGCCAGTGCTGCCAGATTTGTATCGCTCAATTTCATGACCGTTAGTATAGGTGGTGTAACGCACATGGGGAATTATGTCGGTCAATTTTAGAGCGGAATGGTCACGTTGATCATCTAAAACATTTAAAAGCCAAGGTGAAGTCGGCTGAAAAGGGAAATGATCGTCATCAGTATTATTGGATACAACCTTGGTAAGGTAAGAATTTTTTTTTTTTCTTTTTGGCGAATTGCTAATTTGGGGTACACAGCTTAGTTTGGGCTCTATAATATCGTAGCGAATTTGCGTCAAAAGAAAGAAACGACATTTATGGCCAAATTTCCCACAGCAGAGAATTGCCAATCCTTATTACAAAAATGTCATCCTAAGTGAATCTCTTGTTATAACGCGTCTGATTTGCAGATACATAATAATATATTAATTAGTTTCGATAGAGATGGCCGGTTTAATATAGAGATAATTCTAACATCATTTCTAATTGAGATTGATGATTTACCAGAATATCATCAGTTCTAGTTAACTGACCAGAAAATGGAATTAAACGTCATCAATTTCAGTTTATCATCACGTTTATCAAGTTTTTCAATCAGTTCTTTAATTGTTAAACTCGAAATTATAATTGATGATCAACCAGAAATGTGTATGAACATAAAATGATAACGTTTGATTTCTTCAGTCGCTTTGATATCATGGTAGTGTTTTATTTTTTTGCGGTTTACAAACATCCAGATACGAGAATGACAAAAAAACTGAAACGATGGTGAAATTTTCATCGAGTTCCTTTATCCATTAGAAACTAAATGGATGGATAGGATTGCTTTTTAATTGCACTCGTATTTGAGTGTCATGTACATGTACAGCATATCCATGAGCAGTATCTATTATTGACATTATTTCAGTTTTGTTACAGATTAGAAGATCGACGAATATTGTTTTAATGTTACCAAATTATTTACTCCATTGTTACCAGATGTGTGTTCATAGCACACATCCGTGGATAGCAGGATCTAAGCGAATTTGCATGCGATAAATTATTCAAATTAAGAAAGAAGGGAAAATTATAGCGATATCTCCATCGATTTTCTGAAATCAATGATTCATTTTGTGATGTGAAAAAATTTTTTTTGCTAAATTCATCTGGTTTTTTAGCGCTTTCCACTCGTTTTCTGGTGGATTTTCTGGGCAATTCCAAAGGGCTAAAAAATGATTGACAATGTAAGTGCTTTTTTATGGAAAAACAAATTTTGATAAATTCCTCTTTTTTTTTTGTTTCCTTCCACTCGTATTCGGGGGCATTTTCTTGAACATGTCGAAATCTGAGGGAAAACGAAAGTTAAATTTGCATTGCTTTCCTAGGAAATTCCAAAGGGTCGAAAAATGATTGACAACAGTCCGTGGAAAAACAGTCCATGTATAAAGTTGTAGAGCGTCGTAAAATTAACCTAATGCGTGCATTTGCAACATTAAATCCAATCATAAAGTCACAATTAGCAAGTTAATTTTACTCCGGTATGCAACCCTGAATTGCTCGTATGCCTTAAGCTAGCTGAGGCTTATTCAGCCAAAAATCGAGTGATTTTAGCAAATTTTCTTGTTGAAAAGATGAAAAAACATAGACTATAATAGCCTTTGCTTTTTTAAATAAAATTCGTTGAAATTGCACCATCTTTTTCGTGCTGATCTTGAAAATATGCCCCAATGTGCGTGTAAAAGTTTACTTCTTAAAAAAATTGATCGTAGATGTATGAAGAATACCAGGGGATTTTGATTAGTAGACATGATTTATATTTTTTCTATATCACACTAATATCGCATTTTTTTATTTTGCAGGTCGCGACAAGCTCTTTAGCCTGCATCTAGAAAATTATAATTCGTATTCGTATTAAACTCGCTGAATTTTTTACGCTGTAGCAATGAATGAACGAAATACGTTTGATGTGGGCGTGTGGCCACAATTGTGACCCCTAAGTTTCACGTAATTTACTCCAACGCTACACGATCATTTCCTTATTTTGCAGTTATGAGTTGTGTATTCCATATTGTACAGCGCTCGCTTAATACATGTACATGTATATACCATCGTGGTTCTGTACCCAAACAGGCGCCTTTTTTTCCAACTAATTCGCGACAATATAAAATGCTCTCAATTCATTCCTAGATGTACCTTTTTATACTTGCTTTATTTTTTCCTATTTCTTGATTCATGCTTGTTTATGACTAACATGAATAAATTGAAATTGCTTTATGAACTTTTGCATTGGTGTATATCTCTTTTAATATACCACTCTACAGATTTTAAAATAAGCCTACTTTAAAATAATGTATTTTTACATACACAAACATAGTAATCAATTGCA
>JAQGAF010003342.1:0-18038 GCA_034687865.1 Kryphioiulus occultus
AGGGCACGTACTTACGAAATGTGATTTCGTTTTCGTATTTATTTTATTTCGTACGGAATTTCTCTAACTGTCTATTGGTGATTACTCGTTGCTAATTGTAGGTATAAAGTGAGATGCATAATCGTGGTAATAATATTAAACGTAATTTGCCACTCTTGAGTAAACGAGCTTGTACATTTATTTATTTCCCAATTAAGTCGATTAACCGGGTTTTTTTTTCTAACAAAATCCCGAGTATTTTTTCCGAAAAAAAGCCAATTTCGACGGCGTAGGTGTGAGTTAATTTCCACGATAAAAGCCAAACAAACGATATACACACGTAAGCCAGAATTTGTCTAGTGACAACTTTTCATTGGATAGGTTTGCTGTTTTGTCGAAATGACTGTTTTTATTACGGTTGTTCCCCCAGTTTGAATTTCATTCGTTTTCTCTCTCAATTCTAATGGCTCCATCTCCCATTTACGAGAAAATAACCCTGGAAATGAGCGTTTTATTGGACGACGAGTTGTTGCCGTAATAAAAGCACCTCGTGTAGGAAAAATCGATGAATTTCCAGTGGTTAGCACTTTCCAGAAGCCTCCTGCACAATAAGAAACCTTTGCAAATAGCGACGAGAAAATTTCGAGTAATTGTGCAAATGCAGCATTTTGTATGCCAATTGACGATCGGTTGAGCAACAACAATTCGTGGAAATTGAGAGGGAAACACTAAGCATTTTTACGAAACCCATTTTCATGCAGAGACCTCGCAAATGTTTCCGGTTTTGGGCACTTGGAGAACGAACCGTAAAAACCATACTTTATTCGAATATAAATTGTGCTCAGAATACATAGTGCTGATGGCAACTGCAAACTATCGATCATGGTTCATACCAAAATTTGCAATTCAATTTCCCTGACTTTCCCTGACCAAATCCGATTAGTTTCCCTGACTTATCAAAAAAAAAAGTCACTTGTAATTAAAATTAACTTTATCTGCAACGCTACAATTAACTATATTTTTTGTATTTTTCTGTCAGGATGACTAGCCAAATCTTCGATTGAATTTCCCTGATTTTTCCAGATTTTCCGGACACGTTTTGGAAAATTTCCAGACGATCTCAAGCATCAATTTTTACAGATTTGATCCGAGCAAATATAGCAAATGGCGGAAATTTTAGAAATTATAGATCTGATCACGAAATGACGGAATTAGTCCACAATTTTGCAAGAAGAAATACTAATATTAATAAATAAGAGACTGCCGTAGGCGAAATGTTTGAAAAATTACAAGAAATGTTGGATATTTAGTGTATTAATATTGATAACGTTGCGAACACTAGTGGTTGAATCCACTAGATCTCAAACACAGCGGAAATAGGGCGGAAACGCCGTAGACGAAATTTTTTGTATCAAAAATACTGCATTTTAGGTGAATTTTCATAAGGAAATTAATGATAATGCAAACACCGTAGGCCAAATTTTTAGAAAACTTAGATCACAAATACAGCTTTTTTACTGCTTTTCATGAGATACTTATATCAATAAAATAGTCGTGCCACAATAAATTTCCCTGACTTTTCATGACGGTATGAACCCTATATTTATGACATTAATTACAAATTTTGTAAGTTTTGAAATTTAGGATTTTATTAACAGCAAAATGTGGGGCTATTCGAGTAATTTTTCTCATAAGTAAATTTTTTTAGAATGCAGCGTTTAAATTGCATTCATTTTCATGTTATAAAATGATAACCAAAGACTAAAATTTTTTCAACAGGGCAATTAACTTTCACATTTAATGAATCCAATCCACTCACCAATCTGCTCTTGAATATTCTGGACTTATTATGACATTTAGGATTTTATATTACGTAGTACCTTTTATGACTTAGGACAATAAGGACTTTACATTTTGTAGTGTACGACATTTTTTTACCCTTTTTTGGGGGATAGGGCTTGTTTGCCAACCTGTTTTTACGTGTGGTTTTGTGTTTGTAAAATGACTAAAAACCATAATTTTTGCT
Source organism: Kryphioiulus occultus (assembly GCA_034687865.1). Taxonomy (NCBI): domain Eukaryota; kingdom Metazoa; phylum Arthropoda; class Diplopoda; order Julida; family Julidae; genus Kryphioiulus; species Kryphioiulus occultus. The sequence continues at coordinate 2,006 of JAQGAF010003342.1, forward strand.
CAAGTTTGTATGAAAATTTCGCAGAATTCGAATTTACTTTGGCCAATAATTATATTTATCTTATTTTCCGTGACGGTATGAACCCGGCAGTTACACTTTTGAACATTTTATTGAACGAAATTTCGATAGTTGCCCAATTTAACCAGGAGTTGTCTAAGCAAGGGGGTTTTAGCTGAGTTTTGCACTCGGACGAAATGGTTGCTGCAGGGGTGTTAGCCTAAAGCAGCCTAACCCAGGCATCAACTTTGAAACCTTTATTGTTTGCGAGTGAATAAAAGCGAGTTTTTGTTGTCAAACAATTTGTAAGTAGTTTTAGAGGAGATTGCTTTCTGTGGCGCTTCTTTGATGTTACTCACAAAAGACTTCTTGAGCCTGGGTTCACTGCTCCTTTTTTTAATGCCCACAGAGTCCCATTTTCGTTTCAGACGAGAAAATTATCCCTCTATTTCCAGCCAAATGGGCTTTTTTGCATTCGGTATGGAGGAAAGCGGTCTTGAATATAAAAGACAGAAACGGTGTTGTAAATGTCGAACAGGAAACGCATTCAACTTAAACGGAAACTCAGCATTTTCAAACAGAGCTTTTTTGTGGCTTTTTCTCCTTGTTTTCCCCAATTGACTAAACTGAGAAGTGATTTTCATCTCCTTTTTCGCTGCTCCAGTAGCCAGTAACACGCGATGAATTACTGAATTAGCGTGCATTTGAGTTTCATTGACAATGCACTCAATCATATCTGCATGGCTCGAGTCCGCCCTATTAACACAGTTTTTTCATGGTGGGGGTGAGGTGATGTGAAACGAAAAATAACGAGCTAAACACTGGCCAAAAATGTTATTTCAAAGTTTACGAATCGATGACTACTTAATATTTCAATTAAATCCAACTCGATATGTCAACGATATTGATCAATTTAATGTATGCATGTTGTTGCTGAGCTAAGTCCATCACTGTGACTCAGCTACTGACTCAAATATTGACTTTTTAGAAAACATTTGAAATCCATCATGTGTTTTAGTTATCTTTTTTATTACTAAGCTACTGTCTACAATGTATTAAAGTGTAAATCAGAGTGACAAACAAATTCCATGTTCTGAAAATTAGGATTTTTGTTTGAGAACATGTAGAACTATTTTACGATTTTTATGTAATACTTCATTCTTTATTCATCTTTATACATGTATGTTATAATAAAATAATGAAAGAACAAACATGTCCAAATATGTTTTTGCTTCTTTAATTGGTTGGACATTTTAGGTATTTATTTATTTATGACAAAATATAAAGATGAATAAAGAATGAAAATAAAATGATCAAAAAAATAATATAATAAAATAATGAAAACAAAAAAAAATATACTGTATTTCAGCACTATTTTTTTAAACTGGTTAAATGTGTAGAATGCGATATTTCACTCTTTATTCAAGCAGCACTATGTTACGATACAATATTTGGGATTTTTGAAAAAAAAGGTTGAATTTTTAGAAAGCATTTCATTTTTTTCCAATTTTGTTCATCTTTCTGTTATAATAAAAACTGCTCTCAATCACATGAGCAAGTTTTTTTTCTGTTCTATTTCTTAAATATCATTTGGGACGTTTTTAGTACATTATACGGACTTAAGTACTTTTTTAGATTTACTGTATTTACCACCCTGTTCATTTATATATTATTTAAAACCCACTATTTCTGGTAACGTTTCCATAAAATTTTCGACCATGACAATTCTTTAATTATTACATAATTTTTATGTCAGAAATGTGAACTAAAATCCTCATTTGTGATGTAATTTTTAAACTTATTTCTGTGAGCTTGAAATTATTTTTAAACAATGATTAAGATCATTGAAGGGAGGGAATGAAATTGATGATCCATGGGAGGTGGGTACAAAGCACTATTTTCTATTGACAAAAGTATTACAATTATTTAATTATTACATAATTTTTATGTTCTGAATGTGAACTAAAATCCTCATTTGTGACGTAATTTTTAAACAAATTTCTCTGAGTTTGAAATTATTTTTGAACAATGATTAACATAATTGAAGGAAGGGGATGAAAATGATAAAATGATGATGAAAATGATTATTATTCTAATACTTGACAACTGACCAGTTGATGACACTGATCACACCATGAAACCGTGACACCAATTCAGGCCAGTGACTGACATATTGCCAAAATCACTAAATCATTCAACTGCTAGGATCATAACTGCAATTCTGTTAAGCTTCAGTTACAGTCACTTCAATATAACGTTTCCAAAAACATCAATTACGTTCAACGTATGGATTTCAGTAGAAAAAACTGAGTCGAGTCATCAAAAGCATAATCGTTAGTAATCCACTTTGTATCGAGCAATACTCTAGGCTTATTTTTTCAGTCATTTTTCGTGACAAGAGCGCATGAAGTGGGCCACAAAGGCCATGTATATTTTTTCGTAATATATTTTTTATCAAGAGGGTTGGGTGAGGATATCGGACAATTTATCGGCAGATGTATTCCTCCTGACAGAGTGTTTTGGATGTGGTTTTCATCAAGAGTACAAAAGTACCCCCTCTTATCGTCCTAAACTTAATACGTCTCCATATGGGACATTATTGAAATCCAACCGTGCACACGAGGTCACCCTATAATCCGATATCTAAGTACGAAGAGAAAATGATAAAATTAATTGTATACGTTTCAACCGATTTTATGCCGTGTATCTAATTAACCTTTGTGTAATTTTCATATACGTCCAGATGATTGCATTCGTGTTTTTTATGATTTCAAATGTCTTACATCTTAGACTTATACACTGTCTTAGGAGTTACATTAGATGGAATCATGAGAATCGTTTATAAAAACCGATTAAGTAGCTCAATAAATTACAAACTCGAGAATTTTTCCCAAGGAAAAAAAAAACGAGTTAATGGAGTATACGTTTCAAATCATCTAAAAATTAATTATATCACGATTAAAAAGCTGAAGCAAAAGAGGCTGACAAGCGCTGCGAAGTAATTAAATTTCCTTCTGAGGATTGTTAAGCACGAAGATAATATCTGGTTGGAAACAATAAAATATAAATCATGTCAAATGTTGCGGACGATAAAAACCATTGCGGTTTCGCCTAGAAACTTGAACGTTTATCTGTTTTTAATGCACGAAAAATACGGATATTCGTGCTTAATTAAAGTTGGGAAGATACAAAAAATGCAAATAATCTTACTCAAAATAGGAATTTATGTGGAAGAATATCTTATTTGAATTATATCTTAGTCATCGATAACTTGTTTTTGTTTACAGGGTTCTCTAAGAGAAGACATTTTCAACTTCCATGACTTTTCTCCATGTTTTCAAAATACAAAATATGATAACCGCCAATGCGAGGAATTCTATATTTATTGCTTGTTACATCTGAATAGGAAATAGAACACAAATTTTCATACGAAAACAGCAAATTTAGCTAAACATTTTTATGAAATTGGCAATTTCACTACAATTTTAACTGTTTTTTGTGTTGACTAATGTAAAAAGCATAATTGATTTGTTGAATTTCACCGACTTTTTTCAAAGTAAACCCATTTTCAATGACTTATCCAGGTAGTTTCAATATCCCTGACTTTTCCAGGTTTTCCAGGCCTGGGGGTACCCTTGCGTATAATTAAGTTGTTTATGTAAACACTGCAAATTTTAAACTAATAAATAATGATTCAATGTGCATTTAAAACATTTTACAGTTTTTTAAGTACACTGTGCATTTCAAGTTTTTATACAGGGTCCCTCAGAAATGAAATTTTCAATTTACTTGGCTTTCCCAGGCTTTAAAACAAAATTCATTGATCGCATATGCCAATGCAAGTAATGCTGCATTTATTCTGTGTTGCATATAAACAAGTTATTATAGTACACTGTACATTCAAAGCGTTTTTATAGTAGTGACCCTACATAAACACGTAATCTGCGTGAGAATGATATTCAAAATCTTACAATGTATATTCTTAGGCTAAGCACTCTAGCCTTATTGACAGCTTGATATTAACAAGCACGTTATAAATAAATTTAAAAATTTAATATAGATTTAAAAATGAAAAATGTTACAATGTATAAGCTTTTATAGGCCATGTTCACCAGCATCACTTGCCTGCCTAATACTAACCAGCATGCTGTTAATAAATCAGATATTTAAGATAGTAACTAGCTTTACCTCAAAAGTAATTGCAATATTTTATCAGATTATCTGTTGGGGCAAGTTTTTGTATTATATGCTAATTCATGTCTACGAATGATAAGTGGTTAGGATTATGATTGTGATTCATACTATAGAATTTGATTAGCTTTCTTAAATCACAAATGCACATAGATTGCATTTGTACGGTGAATCATAATATCAACTAGCAGAATATTTTTAATTTTTAAATTTTGAATTTTGGATTCCAAATGTATGGTGGATCATAATGTAAACCAGCAGAATGTTTTAATTTTGAAATTATGAATTTTATTTTGCCATACCTAGAGCCATTACCGTTATATTTGGTGAATTATATAGTGGATTTGCAATATTTTTAATTTTGAAATTTTGTCTTAGCTTGAGAAATTATAATTGGTGAATTATATCTAGTGGATTTGCAATATTTTAATTTTGAAATTTTGCCTTAACTCGAGTAATTATATTTGGTGAATTATATCTAGTGGATTTGCAATTTTGTTTGTAACATCTCTCTTTCATTTTATAACAAGCAGTAAAACTTGGAAATGAAATGAAGTGCATCCTTATCTAAAGTCATTTTATATGTCATCATCGTTGTTATGGAAACCACTTAAATGTACGAGATTTTTATGACAAAAGGGATATTCGTCATCCTTCCGTCTTTCACAAAAAATATGTCATGATTGCATCGCGAAAATAAGCTAAATCTTAGCTTTGTTGGCATAAGAGGGATTATGCATTGTGGATTTATGCATCGATGAAACTAATTAATTTTATATAATTCTCTTATTCCATATTGCCAACACAGCAGCAATTCCAGTAATAATATCCCTAAATCTGGCATTTATTTCACAAATCTCATTTTACAAGTCAGCTTTGAGTAAGTAACACAATCTGATATCGTGGGTAAGGTCGTACCAATGTCATGTTAAAGGACATGACAAGAAACGAACGTACGGTACATGTATTTCAAGAGCATGATTGGAAGTTTAATAAAAAGCTAAATGATGTGCAAGTTATAGTACAGTATATATGTTTCACCAACATTCAACACGTGAACTAATGTGACTGTTTCAAGCATACATTTGCACATAATAAGCCAAGGGCTTGTAATTGGGTCTAATTTATAGGGCGTATGATTCCCTAAAATCATTAGTTTTTGAAACATTCCCTAAAATAATTTCGTATTTATTCATGATCGATATTTTTGATATTGTTCACCATAATAACGTTACTATACAATCAGGTATTCAAAGGCTTCCATTTTGAATTTTCAATTATTCAATTATTTTTGAAAATATTTTAAAATGTCAAAGAATGGGAAACATTTATTTGCTTTAAAAATGATTCGGAAAATATAAGAAAGTATAGCCCAATTTTCCAAGATTTATTGTATCATGAGTGCAAAGGTAGCAAAAACCATTGAAAAATAAATAAAATAATCATAACGTGATTTTTGATCTATTTTCTCAAATTTCCCGATTTTAAGAATTTGCAGGAATTGGCAACATTTAGCTGTTTTAAGAAATAATTCGAAAAATAAATATTAGACAAAGATATCAAAAACAAATCAAAATACGAACGCAATAATATCTAGTCAAAATTGATTTTTTATTATTTCCCCTAAAATTGTGCTGCTTTAATATGACACCTACATGCATAAGTACTGTATAAGCAATTGCAGGTGTGAAATCAAATTGAATTTTGATAAAATAAAATTCTGATAAAACAATTTTTGATGAAACAAAAATAAAATTTAAGACATGTACAAAAATATTTCAAAATTAGCGACGAAATCTGCTACCAAAACCTGAACCAAAACAGGTATATTGAATTATACACAACCGAAAGAAAGCTATAAAGAGTAATCTAATATTCGATTGGTGTATTTTATACGCATTTCTCAAATACGGAATTTCCCTATCTATGATTTTGGTAATTTCATTACGTGAAATCAAATTACATTAGGATGTGAAAAACAAATCGACAATGTCATAAACTGACATCTCATGCCTTTGCTCCAATGGTATCGATTCAATATATTGCTAAATTGTGATTGAGTCAAATTAGCCTAATTTGCCTAAGACCGATCCTATTTCATGGTTGTGGTTTTGGCATTTTAGCCACAATTGTACGGTCCCTATTAATGGATGGATGGTCCCTTCCACCTTTAACATCAGTGATATAGTGCAACAGAATTAATCGATATTTCGCATTGATTTCTGGCATTTTCTTCGTATCATAGATTGTTTCAACCCCCCACGCAGCTGAGCATGTTTCCCTCAACAATAACAGAGAAATTTTATCTTTTTCCACTATTGAAATCCACGGTGAATAACAACGAAATACGTTTATGTTTGTCTTCGTGGAGGGCGTGTGCATGTTATATCGAAAATGTTTTCTGTCAAAATGCCCGCCTATGCAGTCAAATGGCAGATGACGAATAATATTTTTGTCGGATATGGATTTTTAACGATATCGCAGAAGTTCATGAACGATTCGTGGCATCAATCAAATACAATACTGCTTGCAACGAAACGTTTATGAAAGAAAAAAAAAATTCTCGATTTCCTCGTATATTGCATTTTTATAGAAAACGAAAACGTCGAGTCTGAACGCCAAGACCAATTTTCGTGGCTAGGACATTGTTTAATAAAATCGACATTATTTATAGTCCAAGGAATCTGTCCATATGAATTTCTCCTCAACAAAAGGAAATTTGACTGGAAAGATACTTTTATGGATTATTTCCGAAAATGAATACATAACGCTTTATCTTGATTTTTATGAGATATTTGTCAGAAAATGAACGGTGGGTACTGGGGACGTTCAAGTATTATGTCATCATCTTGGGGGAGGGGTTGGTCAAACGATGGGTCAGCTTTGTGTTTTTATAAAAATTAAATTTTATTAAAAACCATCATGTGTCATTCAGTTTTGCAAAAAAAAAAATTCGCCTTTATAGCGGTATCTTTTCAACGTCTTTTCATTAAAAATGTTGAAATTTTGTGACTTTATATTACATTTTTTACGATGTAGCATTCATGTCATGCTTAATTCGACTTGATGTTAACAAACAATATCGAAAAAACTTTGTGTAAAGAAATGTGTGTACAATTTTTTTTGCTAACGGGCCAATTTCCACATTTAATGAATCCAATTTGCTCTCCACATCTCATGAGCAAGTTTTTTCATCCTAAATTAAATCAATCACTTGGGTAGCATTAGTGCATTTTAATGAATATTTAAGACTATTTCAGGGTTCATGCCAAAATTTGCAACTCAATTTCCCAGACAAAATCTGATCAATTTCCCTGACTTATCAAGTTAAAAAATGTCACGTGTAATTAAAATTGACTTTATCTGCAACACTACATTCTTCGGGACTATATTCTTTGTCTTTTTCCGTCAGTATATGACAAATCTTCAATTTAATTTTCCTGACTTTTCCAGGTTTTCCATACAATTTTTGGAAAATTTACAGACAATCTCAAAGAGGAAATTTTTACAGATTTGATCAGAGCAAATATACAATATGGCGCAAATTTTAGAAATCATAGATCTGATCCCGAATGATGTAATTAGCCCACAATTTTGGAGTAGAAATAATAATAATAATAATTACGAGACTGCCATAGGCGACATTTTTAAAAGATTACAAGTAATATTGGATTTTTAGTATATTAATATTTTTGAGGACTTCTTTGAAATATTAAAAAATTCTTCACAACGACGGAAACGCCGTGGGCGAATTTTTTTTTTAACAAAAATAATGTATTTAAGGTGAATTTTTCATAAGGAAAATTAATGATAATGATATGAAATAATAATGTAAACGTCGTAGGCGAAAGTTTTAGAAAAGGTAGATCACAAATACAGCTTTTCTAATGTTTTTCATGAGATGCTTATACCAATCTAAATAGTTGTGCCACAACAAATTTCCAGCCTTTAAAAATTTCCCTGACTTCCACCTGAATTTCCCTCAAAATGTCAACATTTCCCTGACTTTCCCTGACGGCATGAACCCTGTACCATTTTAACAAATACTAAAGAATATCTCATTCCCAGATGCTATCAGTGGGTTCATTAATTGAATTAAATTGAAAACAAAACCAAAGCCCATACTACAGAGACCTGCTCAACAACAGAGGTCATCATTTGGTGCAATCGAAATCGATATTTAGCCTCAATGCTCCACATCCTGTACAATATGTCTGGCAGAAATAAAAGGAAGGAGAAGGAGAAGCAAATCGACCGAATAAAACCCAATCTACCGAGTATTAAAATTTTCATCATGTTGTCTGGAAAACGGAATTAACATGGCTGGCGCCACTACTGCAGATATTCGAGTATCTGTCCCTATCGAAACAAAATCCGACATTCATTAAAAACGAGAGTGGCTACATTGCATCCTGGGTGAAAACAACAATTTCACAGAAATCGTTATGAGCATTAAATATGATTTCACGCATAACCATGGAGTTATTTTTATGAGGGGAGGGTGGAGTTTGCCAAGTTCTTGGAATGTGAGGCAAGGTGCCATAGTAACACTTCCGTAAATATTTTCAAAATTCAAAGTACCAAACGCAATAACTTAAGGGTTCTTATCGTATTGTTGTTATGAAACCACCCAAGTGCACTCTTTATTCAGTTTTTTTCAGAGAAGCCATTATGTTCAAGCTGAAAAGCGCCCAACCCACATGCAAATTAAATGCATTTTGAATTTCAGCATTAGAAAATTTCAAGATGGTTGTGGATCGAGACAACAGGATAAATGTTTTATGCATTAATACATTTCTTTTCGGTGCATTTTCATCGCACAATTGCATTCAAACCGAGTTGCGTGCATTATTTCAATAAAATATGCATTGCCCTCTGAATGAAACATTTAAATTTACATTGAAGGGTTCCCCCAGGGGTGAAGTTTTCAACTTCCCTGATTTTCCCAGGTTTTCAGATAAATTTCCCAGACCACCCTGACCATTGAAAATGCAAAAATATGACATATGCCAAAGTAAGGAATGCTTGTTAAATACAAACAATAGGTGGAACAAAACATGAAATTTATATTATTTTTTTTTCCAATTGACAAATTCATTATTAAACAGCAATATTAAGGTAAGGAATATTTTCTCCCTATTACAGTATAAACAGAAGTTAAATTATTTTCATTGGGAAACAGCAAATTTTTTTTTTTTGTAAATTGACAAATTCATTATTAAGTAAATATAGCCTTTCGTACGTTAGGAAATATCTTTGCATTCAGTGGTCAGGGTGGTCAGGGAAATTTATTTTTAATACCCGGAAAAGTCAGCGAAGTGGAAAATTTCATCTCTGCATGCTTTATGTGAAAAGCATTATTGGTTTGTTGTACAGATTTCTCCCAGAGATGAAATGTTGAACTTCTCTGAATTTTCCCTGACTTTTCCAGGTATTAAAAGTTTTACCTGACCACCCTGACCAGTGGGAAAGCTACATTTACTGTTTAGTACAGAATAAACAATAGATTGAAAAAGCAAATTTCAATAAGTTTATTTTAAATTGAAAGTATATCATTAATTTTTTTCACAGAATTAAAATTACATTATTAATTCCTTTCACAGAATTACAATTTCATTAATACTTTTTTATAATATCATCATTAATTTCTTTCACTGAATTACAATTTCATTATTCGTTTCTTTAACAGAATTACAATTTCATTATTTATTTATTTCACAACTCATTTGTTGATTTTTGTGTGAACGTATTATTTATTTCTTGAATTTCCCTGACTTTTCCAATGCAAATCCATTTTCCCTGACAATTTCCTGGCGTAATATCTAGCTAACAATAAAAATAAAATTAATTACGAATACTTATTTGTTAGATTTTTACTTAATCTTCCTAACCACGAATTTCACGAGTTACACCATAATTTAAGCACCTGCTAACCCAGGTGGTAACGTCTTGATAAAAATTAACCTGCAACTAAACCAAGTTAATTCTGCAAACCAAGTTATTACGTTTTCGTTTTTTTTGTGTGCAATTTTTAAATGGTTGGATATTGCGTACATGATTCACTTATCACCTTTTACGGCTTCAGCTTACTAATTTAATATGATATCTACATCGTTGACTCCACGTCTTGCATCTCCAATATAAAACCTTGTTATTTACACCCGTGCTGGTTAATAAAGTTACCAAATTTGGAAAACCAATTATGCAAAATACAGGCTTTCAATGCTTTGCTGACGTCTATGCAAATAACTGGCCTATTTAATGGCGTCATTACATCCGATAATTTCACCAAAATGTGACTTTTTGCTAGTCGTGATACGCGCATGCGTCAAACCAGCCAGTAATTCTTAATGTCATAAGCAAAACGCTCTCATTACAAATTCATTTCATCGAGCTTTTGAATCTAGTTTAATTAAGGAGAGATATAGCGTGAAAGCGTTGCTTTTTTATATGTAGATTTATCTTACATTCCCCATATTTTATGCAGGATTTTATGCAGCAAACACACATGCTTATACTGAGCCATCAATAATAAATTATGCCCATATGACAAAGTTTAATGTTGGCTATATTATAGGCTTTTTATCTGAAGGGAACCTAAACAAATAGTTTAATTCATTTATATTTCGTAAATTTATTTATTGCTTCTTTACATTGGTCACTGTGGTCAACTTTATGTATATATACTCCCAATATCTTCTCAAACACTTTCCTTTAGTATATCCAAAAACAAATTTTTAGAAACTTCTTAATGTTACCCAAAACTGCTTATAAGACACTCCGTGTTACCCAAAGCTGCTTATCAGAAACTACTTCTTACCCAAAAATGATTATCAGAAATTCCGTGTTACTCAAAACCGCTTATCAGAAAGTCAGTTTTACCCATTCAGGTAAAATATTCATTAAATAAAATACAAAAATGATGTGTTTTAATAATAAATACTTCGTACTTGTTCAGACTGCTTCCAAGGGGTTAGTTACCCAAAGAAAAATCGCTTACCCAAATCGTTAAAAATGTTGAATAGACGTGTCTTAATATTTCACACTAAATACAATAGAATGAACTCAATAGTCATGGGATGAAAATCTAATGGGTAACAACAAGTTTCTATTAAGCAGTTTTGGGTAGAAAGTTTATGATAAAACTGTTTAGGGTAACAAGGAGTTTCTGATAAGCAGTTCAGTAAACATGTTTTATTATCTCCTTAAATATGACATTGCCTTCAATTGTATTCCTTTGATATTTATGCACTGCTGTAGTAATTTTTAATGTATATTCTATGTGGTTAGATGTGGTTAGTTACCCGAAGAAAAACCACTTTTAACCAAATCGATAAAAATGTTGAATAGATGTGCCTTAATATTTCTTTTATAATATATGTGGATGGGCGAAATTAAAGCTGAAGAGAAGTACACGTGCCCTTAGTTCTGTATTTTCTTATTTTTCAAACATTATATTATGCTCTGTATTTTCCTAACATTATAGCATGTCAAGAATATTTCTCAGCCTGACTTTCTCAATAATTCTCAACATGTAATAACGTTTACATAAAATGAGCAGTTTTTGCTCAACACAGCGAATCAGCCATATGCCCGGTAGTAAAGTTTCTGTTTCCATCAATAAATTTTCAAATAAGGCAAAACGTTATCTAAATAAAGCCTGGAGTCATTACAAATCTGCGCCCACTATCAGAGGTTTGCGCCTACAGATAATTTCATGGCGTTTTCCCATCCCATGAAATATGCATAAGCTTGTAGAAAGACATCATTTTAAGCCGGTATAAATATGCATGGATGGGAAAGGCTCGCTCGAAAGCTCGAATATGAAATGTTGATAATTTGATAGATAAGAATTTCCGAGAAAACATTTCGCTATATCCGTTGAAATATGCATGACTACGAGGTAATGACGTGAAATAGTTTTTCCACCAAAAAAAACTTAAAACGAAAATTTGCTAAATCGATTCCTCGAAATGATAAACACCGAATATACAGTACATGTAAATGCGAAAGAAAGTAAAACTTGTTTTGCTGCAGTAATCAATAAAAATAAAAATGAAAATGAAGACTGGTAAACATCATCCTGTATATTAAAAAAAAATTTAAACAGCTTTAATTAGCGAACGAGGGATTTGTATCATTGTATGCTACTCTGACCATAGCCAAAGATTTTAGAGATTAAATTTCCTATCGTTTCTATCATCCCAAGATTAGCTCGATGAATACCAATTACGATTAGGTGGAACGAAATTAAAAACACAATTGACCACGAATGCGTCAAATTGCATTATCAATTAATTTTGACATTTATAATGAACATGCAAGCCTGCACACCAGTAAAAGCAACAAAAACGTAATACATGTTCCCCCAGAGATGAAATTTTCAACTTCACTGACTTTTTCAGGTTTAAATTTAAAACAAATTTCCCTAACCACTGAAGAATCAAAACTAGACACATGTCAATGTATGGAGTGCCATATAGCTTGTTAAATATAACCATGGTATAGAACGCAAATTTTCATTACGAAACAGCAAATTTTGAAGCATTTTTTCTTAAATTGACAATTTCATTATTAATTTATTCCATATGTTGACTTTTTCGAAGCAAGTTCATTTTCCTGACTTTTTTTTCCAAGGCTTTTCCAATGCTCAAAATCTATGTTACAATGCATAACAGGCACCATGTAAAATCACACAACAATTTTTAAAAATCATAAAAATAATAGTAAATAATGCCATCGTTTTAGTTGTTAGTTTATAACACTAAGTCCTCCTATTTTCTTTATGGCTAGTAAGTCTTCAGGCCATTGATTAACCAATGTTGGTACTCCGAAACTTAATTTCTTCCCATAGTTATTTCTTATACATGGAATGGTATATCGATATGTTGTTGATCTTTAGTTTTTAGAATACATTTATATTGAGTAGTGAAGTAATTATTGTAAATAGTTACACGAGCTCTTAGCTGTATGATATTAAAGATTCTTAGTTGCTTAAAAAGTGTTGCGTTCAAGTTATTCACATTGTTCAATAAGATTTGTATGACTAGAACATGACTAGAATATGATTAGAACATGGTATATTAGTAATAAAAATGCACCAGAAATTTGCCAATTTCAGAGAGGTTTCGTGTATTTTTCAATAAGAAAATTTCCACATTAAGTCTACATGACTAGAATATGTCGTGTCCAAGTTAATCGCGCGGTTAAATAAGATTTTTATGACTAGAACATGACTAGAATCTGATTAAAACATCGTATATTAGTAACAAAAAATGCAGCAGAAATATCCCAATTTCAGACAGGTTTCGTGCATAACGATGCATTTTTCAATACCAAAATACTTAAGTGTGCATGCACGCGTTACTTTCACATTTTCAGGAAAAACCTTGAGTATCGTGAATATCACGAACTCGAGTGATTCGTTTATAAAACTGCTTGAAAACCACACAGGACGATACAAACTCAATTTTCATGTATCCAAATTCGAGCTTCTCATCGAAATTGTCAAATTGGAGAATCGTTACAAATTCAATTTTCACGGAGTGTCAACACAGACGTTGAATTAAGTTTATGTGGGAATTTCCTCACTGCCCCGAGCATAACTGATGGGAACCACCAGCTCAATTCAGAAAACAATAACGTCGACAAAAATGGCTGAGAATAAAGGATGTCCCGCGTGACAAATTCGAATGTGGGTGACGTTGTGTTTTGCCTCTAGGAACTGCCATGGTCCCACAATAGTCCCAACCTGCCAATGGGGCTGATAATGGAGGCGTGTGGCCTCTTCTGCCCTTTCAATGGGATATTTTGTGCCAGTGGAAATGGGAGAAAGTGTAATTCAGTGAAAGTCATCCATGCGTCGTAATCCATTGAAGTGACCTGGACCCAGAAGCGACGAACAATTGAAGTGAGAAAAGAGGATGACAATAACGACAATGAACACGTCGGTTGGGAAAGGGTCCTATTGGCCCCGAATTACTGCAGCCTCAGGACAGAATCACAGGCAGAGCATTCACGCGGATCATATGACCTCCCATATCAAACAACTGCATGAATAACGATAGGAAATCTGCTCAAGCACTTACAAATTCTACTCAATTGCCAAAAAAAAAAAATAGCAGAAAAAAATGCTGCGTATGAATGGATGGGCGTTGGAAATGTTCGTGAAACCATACAGATGCAGTCGATCATTATTAGTAACCTCCAAATTAACTTTTCCAACCATTGAATTCAGATCATTCGAAACTTCCCTCGTTGTACCGACTACTTTGAGTACACCCTGTACATGTAATTTTATGGCATTAGTGATTGGATTTGATCTTAGCAAAACAACATGAAAAATTTTGAAAGCTGTTATTAAAAAATTAATATTGTTTACTGCCGCTCAACTGATCACTTTGGAAACTTCCCTTGTTGCACTGACTATTTCGTTGACACCCTATACATGAAACCATAGTAGTCGATGATTATTAGTAGGTTAATAGCCACTGAATTCACTTTAAAACCACTGAATTTAGCTCATTCGAAACTTTCCGTGTTGTACTGACTACTTTGAGGACACCCTGTACGTATAATTTTATGGTATTTGTAATTTAATCAGATTTGAGAAAAACAATATGAAAAATTTTGAAAGTTACTATGAAAAATGAATAATGTTTAATTATTGCCAAATATTCTTTCCGCTCAAAACTGATCACTTTGGAAACTTTCCTAGTTGCACTGACTACGTTAAGGACACCCTGTACATATCATTTTATGGCGTTTTGTGATTGAATTCGATTTAAGCGAAGCAATATGAAGAAATGTTTAAAGCTACAAAAAAAAATATTGTTTATTGCCAAATCTTATTTCTGCTGAAGACTAATCATTTTGGTATCTTTCCTCGTTGCACTGACTACTTTTAACGACACACCCTGTACACGTGATTTAGCTCAGGATTAACAAGCATGGTTCCCCTTTATCTATTTAATTTAAAAAGCAGCTCTTCGTGTAATCTGAAATTGGATCGTGGCATTTTCGGAAATTCTGCTTCGTGTAGAGCGAGATGTTGTTTTCATTTTTATTTCTTTACACAAGCTGCAGTTTGTTTGTATTTAATAAAAACGAATCTTATCAGCCTGGTAGTGCTTGAGCGCTTTTTAACATTATCTTTTACGTTTTGTATAGTGAAATAAAAGCATAAACGTTATATAGGTTTATCCGATTAAATAGGAATGTTTCCTCGCAGGGATTTTTACGAGTCTTGAAGCCACGAAGCTACTTCAGCATATTTGATATCATATTTTTTAAGATAATAAATTTCGTCCGACTTCACAGGCAACAACGACTACAGTGGGACATCATAGGGGCTTTCAGGACTTCAGCGAGACTTCCAGAAGTCATTAAAGTCCCAATAGTCACTGAAGTCCCAATGTACGTTGTCCTTGAAGTTCTAATGTAGTCACTGAAGTCCCAATGTACGTTGTCCTTGAAGTTCTAATGTAGTCATTGAAGTCCCACTGAAATCTGAAGTCAGAATTTAGTAATTGAAGTCCGAATGTAATCATTGAGGTCCGAATGTAGTCATTGAAGTCCCAATGCAGTCATTGAAGTTCCAATGCAGTCGCTGAAGTTCTAATGCAGTCACTGAAGTCCCACTGAAGTCTGAATGTAGTCATTGAAGTCTTAGTGAAGTCAATGATGTTACAATTAATGTGATCAATTCTATCCTGATGTAGTCATTGATGTCCCAAAGTAGTCACTGATACCACCAATGCAGTCACTGCTGTCCCCAATGCAGTCACTGATGTCCCCAATGCAGTCACTGATGTCCCCAATGCAGTCACTGATGTCCCCAATGCAG
>JAQGAF010003343.1:0-18037 GCA_034687865.1 Kryphioiulus occultus
ATATTTTCTATATATGGATAATATATCCAAAAAAATTTATTCTTAATATTCGTTTTTTTCCATATGGTGTAAAATCCAATATTTCTCGTAATTTTTCAAAAATGTCGCTTAATTATTAATATTATTATTTCTTCTTACAAAATTGTGAGCTAATTCAATCATTTCATAATCAGAAATCTATAATTTCTAAAATTTCCGCCATACGGTATGTTTGCTCGGATCAAATCTGTAAAAATCGTTTCTTGAAATTGTCTGTTAATTTTTCAAAAAAAAAAAAAAATGCCCGGAGAAGTCTTTGAAACCCAATTGAAGATTGTGATTAGTGAGCACCCAGATCCCAAGCAAGGTTCGTGGCAATAAATCAAAATGTAAATGAAGTGATCTTCGTGTTTATCTTCTGTGGGTCGTGACGTGAGTGTTGGATAAGATATTTGCCATTAGCCTTGACCTTCATATTTCCAGGCCTTTGCAGTTTTTATTAAGTCTCGCATTCGAGACTATGATATAATGGTCGGGTTAAGTCTCACTTAAGGACACACGCTATACATGTAATAATGTAGGTGCTGTTTCTTCGTGCCTTTCTTATTTGATGTAAAAATGAGGAACCGTTCACGGTTAGGATGACGATTAGCGATGCTCTGATTAATTGGCAGATGATGACGCCACTTGACTTACAGGTCTGATAATTATAGGCTATTAAGTCAACTCGTATTAATTAAGTTGAATGTCTTCCTGCTCCCATACTAAATGACACATTGGTGTGAAGCGTACGTTGCATATCCGTATTATCGTCCGCACATCCTGGTTTACATGCATGTAAGTGCTTTTCTTAATGTTTGTCATGACCGGTTGCACCACAGCTGTTTAAGAAATCGATGATTACAACTGACGACTAACATTTTCAACTGTCACCGCCCTCTTAGATGGACAGTTCAATGAAATTTGGCAAACTTTTAGTTCGAACTTGTGTTCGTAGTCGATTTCACTCGAGTTTGATCTCAAGTTTGAACTTGAGTAGAAGTTGAGTTTGACTAGTTCGAGCTCGAGTATGGCTAGTTCGAAATGATGTTCGAACTTTAAATTGACATCCATTTCGAACTTGTCGTATTCAAGCACGAACTTGCCACTCTCAAGTTCGAACTTAAGATCAAACTCTTGTTTGAAATTGTCAAATTCATGTTCGACGTTATCAAAGTCATGTTGGAACTTCCCATACTCAAGTACGAACTTGTCACATTCATGTTCGAACTTGAGATTGAGCTCCATTTAGAACTTGTCGTATTCAAGTACGAACTTGCCATTCTCAAGTTCGAACTTAAAATCAAACTCTTGTTTGAAATTGTCAAATTCATGTTTTAAGTTGTCAAATTCATGTTCGAACTTGAGATTGAGCTCCATTTCGACCTTGTCATATTAAAGCACGAACTTGCCGTACACAAGTTCGAACTTAAGATCAAGCTCTTGTTTGAAATTGTCAAATTCATGTTTTAACTTGTCAAATTCATGTTCGAACTTGAGATTTAGCTCCGTTTCGAACTTGTCGTATTCAAGCACGAACTTGTCGTACACAAGTTCGAACTTAAGATCAAACTCTTGTTTGAAATTGTCAAATTCATGTTTTAACTTGTCAAATTCATGTTCGAACTTGAGATTGAGCTCCATTTCGAACTTGTCGTATTAAAGCACGAACTTACCATTCTCAAGTTCGAACTTAAGATCAAACTCTTGTTTTAAATTGTCAAATTCATGTTCGAAGTTGTCAAATTCATGTTGGAACTTCCCATACTCAAGTACGAACTTGCCACACTCAAATACGAACTTGTCACATTCATGTTCGAACTTGAGATTGAGCTCCGTTTCGAACTTGTCGTATTCAAGCACGAACTTGCCGTACACAAGTTCGAACTTAAGATCAAACTCTTGTTTGAATTTGCCAAATTCATGTTCGAAGTTGTCAAATTCATGTTAGAGCTTGTCAAATTCATGTATGAACTTGCCATACTAAAATAAGTTGGAACTTGAGATCGTACACCAGTTCAAACTTGCCTTACATACTCGAATTCGCACTTGCCAACTTCATGTTTGGAATTGAGATCGAACTCGTGTTTACACCGTGATTATTTGCTAACTTTCCACGGTGCAATGCTTTTCTACTGTAAACCTTTGGTTTTGTTTAAGCTTCGTTGGTGCAACTGGGCCTTCATCTAACTCAACCTTTACGTTTATTGCAAACCTTAGGTTA
Source organism: Kryphioiulus occultus (assembly GCA_034687865.1). Taxonomy (NCBI): domain Eukaryota; kingdom Metazoa; phylum Arthropoda; class Diplopoda; order Julida; family Julidae; genus Kryphioiulus; species Kryphioiulus occultus. The sequence goes on from JAQGAF010003343.1 coordinate 2,243, forward strand.
ACCCTGACAATTAGCAGAGTTAACTTTTCCTCCTGATTACACCATGATTATTTGCTAACTTTCAGTGGTGCACTGCATTTCCTTTTGTACTCTCTGAAATTGCTGGCTACTGATGACATAATATTTGACTGTTTAACGTGTAATCCAATATGCAAATGACTTCAGAATGTGCCCTGAAGTGGACTTAATTTCTGAACAAATCCATTTAATAAATTAGCGGTGGTGCACTTGGGTCAAAGGAGCTTGATGGATGGGATGGACGAGTGCATGCATGACGCTTGTTTACCGCCATTTTATTGTATGACCACCTGCTGGCGCCACTGCCATTACACGTCATTGTGGTACAGACGCCATTGTTCCCACCTCTCGATATATTCGCTATTGTTTATATATTTACGACCCCCGTTTAGTTAATGGCAGGACACGTTGGCTTTAACGTTAACTCCATTGTCTCTGGCCCCTGCTGTTCACCAAAGTGTATGTAGAAAGTTAATTGGCTGTTACGCCTAAGAAGTCGAGTGTATTGTCGTGACCTATGACACGAGGCCATCTTGAATCTTATGGAATTCGCTTTTTTTTTCTCCTTTCCCAAACTGATGGTGATGGTTCATCAAAAATTTGGCTCCTAAGAGTTTGGATACAAATGGGGAATTTTAAGACATTTTGATATGTTGGGTAGTATCTGGATACACTTTGACATGTTGGATTCAAATGGATACAGATGGGAAATTTGGATACATTTTGATATGTAGGGGACAATCTGGATACATTTTGATATGTTGGACACAAATGGATACAAATCGGGAATTTGGAGACATTTTGATGTTTGGGGAGAATCTGGATACATTTTGACATGTTGGATACAAATCAGTCTTGGTTGATACATTTTGACATGTTGGATACAAATCAGTCTTGGTTGATACATTTTGGTGGATATGTACGTGCAGGTATTTTGTACACAAGCCAGTCTTTGGTGGATACATTTCGGATACAAATCAGTCTTTTTTGTGGATATATTTTGGATACAAACCAGTCTTTGGTGGATGCATTTTGCTTACATGTCAGTCATTTTGTGGATATAGTTTAGATAAAAATTGGTTTTGGTTGATACATTTTGGTGGATATGTACGTGTATGTATTTTGTACACAAACCAGTCTTTGGTGGATATATGTTTAATTCAGATAAGTATGTTTTTATGATATATCTTGGATACAAATCTTTGGTGGTGGCTATGTTTTTGGATACAATTTTGCTTACTGGTTGATTTATGGACGACCCCTTTTGGCCTTTTATCGGAATTGTGATAAGGGCAATCGGATGGTAAACAGTACATACCCCTTCGAGGGGGGGAGGGGGGCATTGTGGTGCTCATGGCGTACTCAAGTACCAGATAATGGATATCTAATGAGTGCGGAAATGCACGTGGGATCGAAAACATTTGTTGATTTTTATCAACCATTTCACGAAAGCCAATTGGAAGTTGATGTCATGTTGAGTAACACAAATAATAATGCGGGTTGAATATATTTGTTATTTTAAATGCCGACAAACACATACTTTATATGAAAGTGGAAAAAGTCAGTGAAGTTGTAAAGTTCATGTTTGGAGGTATTATATACCTCGTGACGTCATTTTTGTGTAAGAAAAATGTAGAAAATGACCCAATTATGGGCCATGAATATATTATTTTGGGCCATGCCCATGTGGAAAAACGCTATATTAAGACTATATTTTTATGGATATATTATCCATATATTGAAATTATACCTAAATTGGCCTGATTTCTTATATGGATAATATAATTATTATATAGAATGCATACATTAAAAATGTAAGTAAAATGTCAAGAAAATATCATGTATAATATATCGTCACTTGTAAAATAAATATATGTGGAATATATTGCGCGTATAAACACACGGGGACCTTTGGGGTTATAATTTTTCGTTTTTTTCACGTACGATTTCATGACTTAATTTTATCTCAAATAATCCAATTAAGTGTTTATATTAATTATACGTTTCTAAATTTTTTTTGCAGAAATATTTGTAGACATACATTATACAGACTGCATTCATAATATATGTCCATAATTTGTCCATAATATTTGTTTACGTTATATATTATCACCAAAATATTTGTCATTTATTACAAATAGATTTCCATTTTTTTTTAAATATACGTGTAATGTATTAAGCATAACTATCAGGATATTTATGATATATTACTCGCATTTTATGGACAGTGTGCCACCAGGGTTCTTCTTTGACCCCTGACCCCTGCACGCGTCTAACGCACTCAGCACCATTCATGATTTACGAGTTTTTCATCTCTGGTTGATGCGATTATTAATGGATTTAACACGATTTTTTGACTGAAACCCAACCCAGAAAGTGTCATCGAAACTGTGAACGCACTACTAGTGTGTGGCCCAGGATTACAACTGGCAAACGTTCAAAAAAGCTCAAATTTTTTGGTTGAACATTGAAGATAGAACAAAAAAAGGGTTTTATGGTTAAACTTGTATTTTGAAAAATGCACGATGCTCAACTTGTCCCACGTACATGCACTTTGCAGCCTGTTATATTGCTAATTGTTAACGTGGCTAATAATGCTCTCGGATACGTCAAGACGTTACATCAAGAGGGATGGGCCCAGATAATCCCGATTTCCGCTATTTGGCAAACACATCAGTCACGTGTAAGTCACGTGTCAACACGACACAGAACTAGGTAATGACAAATTTGATCTCGTGGGTTTATTACGAGAATCTAGTTTGGGCCAGAAGTACACTGCACACATAGCTGGGCATTGATGCACTTTTTAATTTGGATTTTTAATTAAGCTTAGGAGTGAGTTATCAAGCGCTGGAAATTTATTTTAATTTGGCAAATTTCGATATTAGTCAACATGAAGCCAAATAGTAGGATCCAATCTGCCATATTGGGGTTTTATTTCATTGTGCAAAGTGCAACCTCACTTAAAAACCATGGTAGAATCTATCGTATATAATCGATATGTGAACTACCTTATGGTTTGAAATTATAATTAAGTTAGGAAATCTCCTGACTTTTTCATAAAAAAAAATTTCAAAATTCCCGTGACTTCCCTGCAGGTATTTCCGATGTAAGAGTGTTGATATTATGAAAAGTTTTGATTGTTAAATTTTGTTTCAATACCTAATGAGTATTAAGATTATTAGGATTTATGCTCACTTGGTTATATTGGTATACTTGGGAATGTCAGGGTATTTTGTTATTAAACCCACATGTAATGGTAATGCATTTACATGTAAGAAATGCATTATGAGACACGCATTGGAAAATACATTTTAAATTGTCTGTAGATTGAGACAAATTTAGTTTCAAACTATATTGACAAATATACTTGAAAATCTATTTAAAATGTGTAAAATGTTTTAAGCACTTTGTAATGCATTGTAAAATGCATATTGCAGTGTTTTGTGGAATACACACTGTGTTCGTTTGCATTGAAGAATATGTTGTATACTGCATTGTGATTTTCAGTCTGTACTGTAGAATGCATTTTACAATTTATATTCCATGCATTTTAACATGTCAAAAGCCTCGCCATAATTTCAAAATTTCAAGGTTTAAAAATCCCAGTTCTGAATTTAAAAAAACACCTAAAATATTCAATAAATAAATTTGAACTGGCAATGAAATAAAGCTTAAAATTTAAAAATACCTCAATTTCATTCAATTCAATGTAAAACATAACCTTTGTATGTATGTAGTTTCGAATTCATTGTGAAATACACTCAAAAACATTTTTTCAAAACACATTTCACATTTCGTTTTGCGATAAAAACGACCATGGCATTTGCAATATATTTTTCAATCCGTAATGTATTGTTGTTCTTACTTTCTTTAGACTTTTTCTGTCTACCTTTAAGACCTGTCATGGATTTTACGGAGCAATTTTGTGATTTTTTGAATTGTGTAAGCATGCTGCACGTGTTAAAGTTTCAGTTAAGTGTTCAATTAACACGATAGTAGGTTCGATAGGTGTTTAACCTGACTCGTTTTTAAATCAAAGTCGTGAGCTTCCTGAGATAACGAATGCAGTTTAATTATCCATTTAGATTTTAATGTCGATTAATTTTTCGTAAAGGACCAGAAATTAATCCGTGGGCCTAAACTCGTTTTAAAAATTCCTGTAGAAATTCCAGTATCAAAGTGTGAATTTTGTCTTCTTGCTGGACGTGGGTTGGTAATTTTCAACCCTTTCCGGATGTACCCACTGGATGTAGATTTAATCTGGGTTTAATTTATTTGGATTACACGATTTACTGGTTTGCACGGGGTAAGGCAGTGCCATTCTTGCTGCTGCTGCTGCTGCTGCTAAGGTGATTAAACTTTGCTGGACATAACTTTTTCCAACTTTCTTGAATCCAATATGCAAACCATTTGTCAATGTAAATTGTCCTTAAATGGTCAAAAACAAGAAGGATTTTGCTCACTCAGCTTGTATGTTGAATAGTAGGCCCCATCAGTGTTGCTGATATTGGCATTTAACCCTTTCAGACATGAAAGTTTAATTTTTTTTTAATTTTTACTTCATTTTATTTTGATACTATAGCAGATGGTAATTTTTTACCATGTTTGGTAAACATGGCATAGTATCCCATATTTATCGATTGATTAAAAAGATTGCGTGAAAATCTCCCCAAAATTGCACAAACTGGTTGATAAAAATAATTAATAGCATAGTGCTGCAAATTCTGAAATCGGTCATTTGGATGAAGATTTGAAAACCTTTCTTGATGTTTGGTTAGCTACATCAATTTTCTTATGGAAGTTTACTCCATGATAAGCCATTTTAAAACAGAAAATATTGCTTTATCCCTATTCTTTAGCAGATGGTAATTTTTTTTACCATTTTTGGTAAACACGGTCAAGTAGACTATATTTATCGATTAAAAAAATGCATGAAAATCTCCCCAAAATTGCACAAACCGGTTGATAAAAATAATTAATGACATAGTGCTGCAAATTCTGGAAGCTGTCATTTGGATGAAAATTTCAAAACTTTTCTTGATTTTTAGTTAGCTACATCAATTTTCTTATGGAAGATTACTCCGTGAAAACAAAGCAATTTCGTAACTTTTAAGATTACTCCACCATGATAAGCTATTTGAAAAATGAAACCTTGGTTTATTCCTATTCTTTAGCTGATGGTTATTTTTTAAACCACCAGGGCCGAAATGGTTAATGTCTATAGTTTGCGATCAATGGGGTTAACCACGAATTCGGCAATTCAGTTTCTTGGCTGATCGCCACGTGTAAAGTGGTGTCGCCATGCACCAAAATCACTGAATTTCCGGATTAGTCTGAAGACCCCAAAAAAGGCACCAAGTTTAAAGTTGGTCCTTGAGCTATACAGTATAGGGGTGCTTAAATGGCTTACAAATCGCTGACTTTAAATATCCACCAGTGATTCTCGACGTTTTTTGGTTTTTTTGTGGCCAAAAGATGAGCTTCCAAAAATGCAAATAAGCCTATTTGTAGTTTTCGTTGAGAACTTGCCAGCTTTGCTGCTACGGGATGAATTGAGGATGTCCCAAAAATCAGACAACCTGAAACATTATGGACCATTTCATAAAGATGTGTACATGTAGAACAGGTTTCCCACAACCTGGAAAGTCAGGGAAGATGTCAAATTTGACCTGGAGTTTTCATGATTAAAATTATACTGACAGAAATATGCCCATAAACTTGTTAAATAATGATTTGAAAAAATAACAACGTCAGGTTAGGTTGTATGAAGGCCCCAAACATGTGCATAGGGAATTCCCCTAAACAGTTTTCTAATACATGTACATGTACATGCAAAGCAGGATGTCTGTTCCGTTGTCTTTTTCAACATTGATAGTGTTACAAATACTATAATATACAATAGGGTCTCCGTCTTAATAAGTTATCCACTCAATACTGAATTGAAGAAATATGCTGATGAAGCCCGAGAGAAGCAACTTATCAATTTGATAATTAAATCAGATTCCCTCAGAAAAGCAGCAGAGACAAAAGTGAACGACATTATTGCTGTTGATAAAGAAATTACCAACGCTGTTCAGGAAACATAAGTTAGCCTACTCTTCCAACCAAGTTTTTATAAAAGTTACGAATGTTTTCAAATGTTCAAATTCCAATTTATTTGCTAAGTAAAAATAAAAGTATAGTAATGAAACGTTGATTTTTCATGGTCATGGAGAAATTCAAAAATGACCTGGAAAAACCTGGAAAGTCAGGGAATTTCGTTCTCAAAAAAATGTGGGAACCCTGTATAGCAGTCTATGATGAAAAACATTATTTGAATTACCATGCTAGCACGTATTATTTGACAGAAATATGGTCTAAATTCAACAGTTTCTGTTTATTTTTCCAAATATTTTCGCCTACGGTGTTTTTGTCATTATTTTTCTTTCCTGTAGTTTATAAGTTTTCATAAATATTTCAGCTATGACTTTATCGATGATTCCTACCGTATTAATATTTTCGAAATTTGTATCGCGATAATTACGCTTAAAGTCAGTATATAAGTTATAATAGTGATGGCGCCAAAAGATGCGCTAGGGTTGCCTAGCAACAGCTTCCTTCGTCATCAATCCTTTTTTTTTCTTTTTGAACAAGGTCTTTTGGATGTTTCTTGAGCGAGCGCATCATGTGATGAGGAAATGCGCGCATGCACGACGCACTCTTGGAAATTGTCACTCATGTTTCGCTTTTCTTCTTGTTTCACTCGCAGCCTCAGTTCGTGGACCAGTATCACACGTTTAGGAGTAAAACAGTGAGGAAACCAGTGCCCTGCGACGTCTGTCGGCAACCCATTTACAGCCAGGGGAGCTGCTGTCGAGGTAAAACCAATTAAACCCTGCTTTTAACTCTCTAACACTTTCACATCATGTCACTTAAGCACTTACGTGTACGTGCCAGGGTTCATACCGTCAGGGAAAGTCAGGGGATTTGCGACTGACTGGAGAAAGTCAGATTTGTAACTGACAGGGGAATTTGACATTTTTTCAAAAAGTCAAGAGATTTGTAACTGACTGGGGAAAGTCAGTTGAATTCTGAAATTTTTTTCAAAAAGCCAGAGGATTTGTAACTGATTGGGGAAAGTCAGGGGAATTCTGACATTTTTTCAAAAAGTCAGGGTATTCGTAACTGACTGAGAAAAGTCAGGGGAATTTGACATTTTTTCAAAACGTCAGGGGATTTGTAACTGACTGGGGAAAGTCAGTTGAATTCGGAAATTTTTTTCAAAAAGCCAGAGGAAATGTAACTGACTGTAGAAAGTCAGGGGAATTCTGACATTTTTTAAAAAAAAAGTCAGGGTATTTGTAACTGATTGGGAAAAGTCAAGGGATTTTTAACTGACTGGGGAAAGTCAGGGGAATTCTGACATTTTTTTCAAAAAATCAGGGTATTCGTAACTGACTGGGAAAAGTCAGGGAAATGTTGCCCATTAAGTCAGGGAAAGCCAGGTGGAAATTCTTTTGGCACAATTAGTTTGATTCTTATAAATATCTCGTAAAAAACATTAGAAAAGCTGCATTTGTGATCTACTTTTTCCAAAGATTGAGAAGTCAGGGAAATTAATCTGATGTGACCAGGGAAAGTCAGGGAAATTGAGTTGCAAATTTTGGTATGAACCTGATTTGTTAGTATCGCAGTAAGAATTGTTGGGCGCATACGTTTAGTTCGGGAACTTTAGTTTATCCATATAATATTTGCCTTATCAAAAATTGTGCAATGGACCAATATCACTTAACATTCTGATACATGATGGGACGTTTCTTTTTAGCACTAAGTGCTACATGCCTTTATCCCAGTAGGCGAGAAATATTACAGCTGCACCCTTAATTCCTGAGGTTAGACTAAACACCGACGCAGATATATGTGTTTGGTGGATGAGATTGGAATGTTAATTCGTGAAATAAGTCCCAGTCTGGACACAACGAGGATTAAAATCACAATACGGTGGATATCTTAATAATAACATCCAAACGATCACTAAATTTGAACTTTCAATGGCCTGAATCTCATGTCAAGTCATACATGTACATGTATATGGATGTTAGGAAGATAGGTGTGGTCAGTGGTCATTACAGGCACGACCTCGATCTCATTTCATGAACATTTCTACGCAAGCCTTTGAACGCAGAAACAATTGATTTTAGACAAATCATGCTCGAGCAAAAGAGGTAACTTTGCCTAAGTTGTTGAATCTATTTGTAAGTCAGAACCTGGGAATCCTGGGAAAGTCAGGGGCATTTTTAAAAATTTTCAAGGAATCAGGGGATTTGTAACTGACTGGGAAACTTGCGAAGTCAGGGAATTTTGTTACAGGGTTCCCATTTTCTGGAAAGTCAGGAAATGAAAAATCGTCTGGTTCGGTTAGGTTAGCTTTACTATTTTTTAAAAGCAATTCTTAAAAAAAAATAACATTCATCATTTTTTTTTGCAAAAATTTCGCCTGCATATTTATGTATAGAATTTTTTTTTAAAAAAAAGTCAATACTTTGTTTCTAGAAATGTTGCCTTTCGCGATCCTAAATTATTGCTATTTTTGCATGGCAATGTAGACTAAAGCAATTATTTAAAAAACTAATTTTTATAAAAAAAATTCGCCTACGGCGTTTCTGGTAGTATTAATATTTTATAAAATACAGCACTGTATTATTGAAATGTGTATTTTTCACAAACATTGCCAGTTAAATTCACGCTACTAATAATACAAATTCACTACTCGCTATCTAAATCTCCGAAAATATTCGCCTATTTTTATGTTGTAATATAGTGTGAAATTTCGGGTAAAATGTCAAGCAAATTACCGAAATGTTGTCAGTTAATGTCAGTGAAATCGATTTGATAATTTGAGTGGAAACCCTGTACTAAAGCTGTAGGAATATTGGTATACACTATTATACGAATTTTTGTTTTCAAAACTTTTTCTTGATAAGCCTACAGTATAGCTGCCATACAATTGCAGCGTACAATTGCTTTGAACCAACTTATTTAAATTCCCTTCCAATGCATTTTCAAAGGAAGCCATTGCGGTAAACGTGTTTCTGCATAATGCGAGCTTATTTACGAGTGCATAAAATTCGCGAAGAAATTTCTGCATTTCTGAGCCGCATATTACGACCTTGACCCCTTGACCCCTTGACCCTGCCATACCCGAGGTACGTTTCTATTACGGAGCTTGACGCAACGTCTAAAGTCACTAATTTTTTGCACATGACCGAAACTCTCGTCCCTGCCCCTAACCCTTTCACGTTTCACTAAAAAGTACAATAAATAATGAAAGTATTCGTTCGCCCTCGTTGTCAAAGCTGAATTTTAATCGAGTTGATTTTAATAGGAGGGACATTTATTATTCAACACGTAGGCCAGCTTGATTAAAGCCCATTAATAATCCGTGTCGTTGTGAAATTCCCACCAAATTCCACAGCATTCGTGTTTGAAATTCACGCTAGGCGTCGCCCCATTAGCCACCTACTCAAAACGAAAACCAGTCGTGAAGTCAAATGGTGACCTGGGTATTATCGCTACCTAATATGGTTTATTCGTTGTAATGCTCGCCACCCTTGTTCCCACTTTTGTTACGCGGTCACCTGTTATCACAAATGCCCACGCTGACCACCACCACCATCTGGCCTTGAAACTAGTTCCATTCAAGCAGCTTTTTATTACGTTCATTCAGCTGAATTTATGAAAATAGACATGGTCAGCGTTGACTGTTTCTTACCCGAAATCTGGCTTCGTGTTGGCTGAACAACAATTAATGTTTCTCTTTTGTCGGCACCTTGCAGGGCAACCGTGGTAAGGTCAAACTCAGTTGATTTATGCTGTGAGTATTTGTGATACACCCTGTACAATCGGTGTACATTGGGTTATTCGCTATGAATTCATCAAATCCACTTGGGGATTTCCAAACCCCGTTTATTGTGGCACGGGAACGTGTATAATAAATGTAATTTACGTAACGATACATTAGTAGTCTAGGTTTATCACCAAACATGGAAATGTCAGGGAAATTGAAATGTAATCGGCCTGAAAAATGCAGCGAAAATTGATAAACTTTGAAACAGTCGGGGAAATTCAACGTATCAATAACAGATTTAGCATAGCTAGTTAACAGGGTTCCCATATAACCTGGTAAACCTTAGAAATTCAGGAGAATTTTGAAGAAAAAAATTCTAAAATTCGTGGGATTTCCTGACTTAATTATAATTTCAATTCAGAAGGTATTTCATAATTCGATTATTTCATGTACCGTGGATCTTAGGTACACAATAAAAAAAAACAATATGGCAGAAGTGCAAATTAATGCAAAATACCGTTAAAATTCTCTGAAACAAACAACAATAATGCAAAATCGAGGCATTAATACTTTGATGTTCTGCGAGTTTATTATACAATTACTTTGTTATACAAATTCAATAATTATCGTCCTAGTCAATGGCCATATTGGGAAAACCATAAAGGTCAGGTGAAAATAAAAATTTTAATCCGGGAAACCTTGTAAAGTGAAGGGATTTTGTTACTAAAGTCGTGCATAAAACACAAGGAGTACAATGTACATTAATATTAAAAATATTTCAATCAATAAGGGCCGAAGTTAAAAGTAGAACTTGTATGGCCTCAAAAACTTACAACAAAAAGAATTTATTTGACAAATTATAGATTCAAAAATGCAAGAAAGATAAAAAAAAACAATTCAAAATTAATACAAGGCAAAAACAAAAAAATATCATAACATTACGTATATTAGTAACAACCAAATGTGCTCTGAATACAAGGCAAAAGGAAGACGTATCGAAAACTCATGAAATTGCTCAAAACTAAAAAATTAAAAATATTACATTGCTCGTGTTAACAAAAACCATAATGTCTAGTCATTTATATTTTACACCCAAAAGTCCTCATAAATTACGATTTGAAACGGATAAATTGTCTTAAGGTTACAACGTGTTAACATTTTTATTTAACGAATTATTTTTAACGCTGTTGTACAACTCGTTACATAACACCAATTCTATTACGTGGATCATCACTACTACAAGATGTTAAATAACATTTTTTTCTCTCATTTTCCGGCAAGTTGCGTAACTTTGCACTATAACACGTTTTGTTATACACACACACATAGTGTTAAAACGCACCTTTAGGGCTTTTTATGTTTAAAGCCTTCACAGATGGCCATTTATCTGAATTCACGAATGCACAATCTCAATCAATTACACAACGCCTATTGTTCCCAACCGGAAAAAGAAATGCATTTGAATCTGTTGTAGGATTAACGTGTCCTTAAAATAACCTTGCACTTAAATAATTGGATTTTAGTTCAACGTCAAAGATGTTATTTATGGCCTTCCAGACATTTTATTTACTGTATCTGTTGTTTATTTTCAGTTTGCAAGTATGTTTGCCACCGCACGTGCGAACCCAGGGTAAGTTTATCATTTTTATGTTTTAAAATGTTAATAAAATTTGGGATTTCCGCCGCATGAGGGCACTGGGTCAATAGATGGAGCTACTTACATGATTTATAAAAAAAATTAGGATAAAATCCATTATTTGGTTTAAAATATCGTATAAATGTCAGGAAAATGACTGAAAAGTTGTCGGGGAATGTCAAGAATATTGAGATAGTTAACATCAACTCATTGATTAAAAACTATCTTTTATATAAATCGTAATCTTTTTATAAAGATTTGGGATAAACCCCATTATTTGGTTTAAAATATCGCGTGAATGCCATGGAAATGACTGAAAAGTTGTCAGTGGTTTCAGAAAAATTGAGATACATGTAGTATGCATCAGCTCATTGATTAAAAATCATCTTTTATATAAATCGTAATATTTTTAAAAACATTTGAGATAAACCCCATTATTAGGTTTAAAATATCGCGTGAATGCCATGGAAATGACTGAAATGTTGTCAGGGAAATTGAGATAGTTTACATTAGCTCATTGAATAACATACATCTTTTATAAAAATTTGGGGTAAACACATTATTTTTGTATTTTTCTAAGGAAAATATCGTGTACATGTCTGGGAAATGACTGAAAAGTTGTCAGGGAATGTCAGGAAATTGATAGTTTGCATCAGCTCATCGATTAAAAATCATCTTTTTAAAAAAATTTGGGATAAAACCCATTGATTTTTGTTATTTTTTGAAGGGAAATACCGTGTGAATGTCAGGGAAATGACTTAATAGTTGTCATATTTTAAATAAATTTGGGATAAAACCATTATTTTTCTTATATTTTAAGGAAAATATTGTATAAATGTCAGGGATTGTCAGGAAAATTTTGATTGTTGCATCAGCTTATTGAATAATAATATTCATTTTTTATAAAAACCCATTATTTTTCTTATATTTTTAATGAAAATATACTGTAAATGTCAGGGAAATGAGCGCAACGTTGTCAGGGAATGTCAGGGAAATCTACTCTAGAATTTGAGTCAGTTCTGCTGAATGAACGAGTTCAGACATGTCAGAAATCGAGATTAAAATATAAATCATTTGCTATAGCGCATGGCAGGTGAGTGAAAGCAAAGATCTCATCTTTTTTCTTATTGCTGACACTTTAATTAACTTTATATGGTCAGTTTTTCATCCGAACCAGCCTGACCTTGTCGTTGACTGCATCGAATAAATTGCCAGCAAAAAATCGTTACTCGAATGCAATTCTGGACAATTTTTGCCAAGTTGTTTTTTGGGCGTGGTGACTTTTGCATGGGATGAGAATTTGTTATCGTAATGGATGGACTGGTTTGAACTTGAGACACACCTCGCTTCATTGGCTGCTTTCTCTCAACATCATGTAAATACCCTTTTCTCTCTTGAAGCATTGTTCATACACCCCTCCCACGCATCAGCCATGTACCTTACATGGAAACAGCATATTTTCCAGCGTTTTATGCTCTTACGTTATTTGGGCTGATTGGGTTTGGCAAATAATCAAGGGCAAGGGTTGATACACAAACATCATGTGCCCAAGAATCCGAAGAATCAGGGTTTTAACTTCAGAAATAGACACGCACTCAAATTGTTGAGAGAAAATTTCGTTGGCTAATTTTATTCTCACCATATAGATTGAAATATAGATCAGTCAGGGAAATTCAGGTGGAAGTCGGGCAGATTCATTATGTCTGGAAATTTGTTGTGGCACAACTATTTTGATTGGTATAATATATAGTATGTCGTGAAAAGTATTAGAAAAGCTGTATTTGTGATCCACTTTTTCATTATCATTTCTTATCATTATCATTAATTTTTCTTATGATAAATTAACTTAAAAGGTATTATTTTTGATAAAACAAATTTCGCCTATAGATAGTTCATATCATCAGGGAAAGTCTGGGAAACGATAACATTTTGACCATTAAGTCGGGGAAATTCATACTGTCTGGAAATTTGTTGTGGCACACCTATTTTGATTGGTATAAAATAGTATCTCGTGAAAAGCATGAGAAAAGCTGTATTTGTGATCGACTTTATCTAAAAATTTCGCCTACGACTCACCTAAAATGCATTATTTTTTGCTTAAAAAATTCCCTACGGCGTTTCCGTCATATGAACAATATTTTATTATTTTAAAGAATTCCTTATTCTTCTTTATTCCTTATTATTACTATTAATATTAATACACTAAAAAATCCAATATTTCTCGTATTTTTTCAAAAATTTCGCCTATGACTGTCTCTTAATTATTATTATCGTTATTTCTTCTTACAAAATTGTGGGCCAATTCCATCATTTCGTGATCAGTTCTATAATGTTTAAAATTTCCGCCATATGCTGTATTTGCTCTGATCAAATCTGTAAAAATTGTTTCTTGAAATTGTCCGGAAATTTTCCAAAAAGTGCCTGGAAAATCGGAAAATGTAGGGAAATTCAATTGAGGATTTGGCTAAGTATCCTGACAGAAAAATATAAAAAATATAGTTAATTGCAGTGTTGCATATAAAGTTAATTTTAATTACACGTGACATATTTTTTGATAAGTCATGGAAATTAATCAGATTTGGTCAGGGAAAGTCAGAGAAATTGAGTTGCAAATTATGGTATGAACCACGATAGCACTTGAGTTACCACCTTCCCCCTGGCAACATTAACGTCTGCTGAATGCCAATAACAACTATTGTGTTATGATCCATTTAATTATGACAGATTTTATTGTATTTGGTATTCCACCGCATTTTCAACCGTGAGATTTCCCATTCAGATGTGCCAAGGTTGCAAGCTGTAATGCAATTAATTGCACTTAATAACTTCGGTTATCAAACAAAAACAGATAGGTCGGAAAGGTCATCCTCGTTCAATAAAACTTGCATTCGCATTTGTCTCGAATTAAACGAAGGTTTGAAGTGTGAAATTAACGCCCAGCTTTCTAATCAAATTGCAACATAGATTGAATGCAGTTTTACCCCCGAGCTACATGTTTTCAATTTTGACTAATAATGGAGTAGAGTTTAACAATTAAAATTTGAAGTTATCATTATCAGAAATGAGTTACTAGCTTGGCACCATCGTTTGCTGAAGGATTTCTTCGTAACACGGTTGATTTCTGCTTGCATTCTGTAGAAAGAGAGGCTGTACTTCGGAATATGCCCTGCTCCACCATAGAAGCCATCAGAAAGTGGGCTTCTCCTAAATGCTCGTAGGCTAGCAGTGATTGCCAGGCGTTTGGGCAGCTAAATTTTGGTATACTTGGCAAGTAGAGTTGAAATGTAAATATTTTGCGTGCATCTGGAGGGCAGGGCTTAATCCGAAGTACTTCGCATGGGTTACCTATGACCTGGAAAACCTGGAAAACTTAAGGAAAGTGGATTTCCATTGAAAAAGTCAGGGAAATTCAAGAAATTGATGTTACGTTTTACATAGGTTTATAGTGGTTAGCACAAAAATTAAGAAATGATAACTCTGTATTCATACAGGGTTCGCCGAGACCAGGAAAACCTGGAAAACTCAGGGAATGTAGATTTCCTTTGAAAAAGTCAGGGAATTTCAAAAAATCGATGATAAATTTTACATAGGTTTACAGTGGTTAGCTCAAAAATTGAGAAATGGTAACTTACATTTATTCAAGATTCCCGAGACCTGGAAAACTCAGGGAAAGTGGATTTCCTTTGAAAAAGTCAGGGAATTTCAAGAAATCGATGATAAGTTTACAGTGATTAACACAATTAATTGAGATAAGTAATTCTGTGGAAGAAATTAATTGTCCTATCTGATATTTTTTGGATTTTCAATGGTTACAATAGTGCTCAGGTAAATTTGTTTTAAAACCTGAAAAGTCAGGGAAGGATCAGGCAGTTTCTAAATTGTATTAGGTTTGAAAAATGCTCCACTCTTTTACCAAAGGGTTATTTCGCAAATTTATTAGGTACGTTTTCCAAAAAAATTAGTACAGTATTTACGATTATTTGTTTAAAAGTTTAAAAGCAAGTGTGTAAGCCAGTAATTCGAAGCTAGCCACTTTTCAGTGTGAATTATTTCTGTATACAGTGTAGTTTCAAACTTTTAATGAGCTGAAAAAATTTGTTTTTGGAAACAACAGCTGAAAGTGGAACGAAGCAGTCTCCTTGGGGGATACTGTATGTATGAAAATGTTGCCTGGAAATTGACTTTATCTTTTCGAAGAAAACGGGGGTTTATGGTCTGGTGCAAATACAGTACGCTACCAATTGGCTCTGACTTCAATCTACGTGTACATGCATAGGGCTCATACCGTCAGGGAAAGTCAGGGAAATTAAAT
>JAQGAF010003344.1:0-18035 GCA_034687865.1 Kryphioiulus occultus
AGCTCGATATCGAGATGGATAACTGTTGTAATGGCGGCTGATATCACGTGACTCATTTCCTGTTGTAATGGTCTATACTGCACTTGTCTAAATTCAGAGAATAGTTGGACGTTGAACTGCACATGTATTTCTATAAGTAAAATAAGGTGTGCTTTGATAAGCAGCATTTTTGCATGTTATGGAAGGATAAAATGTACATTTTGAGAATACCTGTACTGTATATTCATTTCTCAATAATGTCACTGACTTTATGGTCATCTTAAACTACATCTTAAATTTCGCCTCAAAGTAGGACAGGTCAATGATGCTGCGATACATTTATCAGCGTTATACAGTATACTCGGTTCAGGCGCGTTCACATCAGCTACAAAAATTCCCATGTTCAAAAAAAGCTAGCAAGCATCAATATATTTATGCTGTGACTGAGAGGTCTGGTTGTGCGATGTAAGCAATTCAGTGAAGCAAATCATTTCGATTATTTTGTAACGAAATGCAGTCGTTGGCAACGGTCTCGGAAAGAGAGTCGAAAAGCCGGTTAGAAATGGGAATACATAAGAGAGGAGCTGCAGGGGTCTTTGTGCATCACTGCATTTGTGCACTGATAGACCATTCTGAGCTTGTAGGTGGCCTGTTGCCTAAAATACTAGTTGACATGCGTATCGAGCGATCAAAAAACAACAACAACGGAATTGACTTTAAATACCAGCCATTCAATATTTGTTTTATGCATTGCTGGTTTATCCATGTTTTGACAAAATACTACATCCAAGATAGACTCGCTTATCCCTAATAGCCGAGGAGTGAAAGCATCACGACCAAAGCTGCCATACTGTATAAAAAGAAATATTCTGTTACTGATACCCAGACAGGCAGTCAAAATAGTCCTAGAAATTGACTTTGTTACAATAGGATTTAAATGTCCTTTGCGATTAAATTTTTATTATTTATTGAACTCTCTTTCTTGTTGCCATGACGGTTTTTATCCTTGGCATTAAAAGTAATACAATCAGAAAAAAATGTTAGGTCTATGACAACTGCATTTTCAAGTTTGCCGGAAATATCGCGCCGTACTTATTCAAGTATATTTAGAAATGCTATCAAAGATTTTTCTCTAATACCTTCAAGACAGACTGGACTCTGTGAATCTACCCATGTCTCTGCAAAGTTTTATGTATTTCTATTAGTTAAAAACTTTTGAATTATGTCAAAAACGTCATGGTTAAATTTTGGAAAGTTTCATTTCCACTAAAAAAAACAATGTTTACGAAGAAAAAACGCTCTGATTCACATGAAACGTAGAAAATTCACATGGGTCTCATCTTACTTGATTTGGACCAAACCTGTTCACCAAAAGTTCGTTCTTATCATTGAAAATGCATACTATTTAGAATTCAAGTGCATTCGAAAATGTGCTGATAACGGAAACTGGTAATAACGATCTGATGAAGCCCCAGCATACATGTATTTTGAAATGCAGGAAGAAATGACTGGGGAGAATGAACTGGCACCGATTATGTGTGTCAATCTGCTTCTTGCATCCATACAGAGAATTGGTTAAACTGCTGTTTTTTTGGAGAGTTCTGAGAAGTGGATGCATTCAGTCTCACAACTCTAATCTCCTTTTTACAACTACTCAAATGCTACTCTATCAAATAGGTTGTCTATCAATGAAGATGAGGTTAGAATCAGACAACTAAACGAACCCCACTGTAAAGTATGGTTATTAATCCTGCTTATGTACATGTACTCCATTCTTGACACTCCTCTCGATCCCGTTCACAATTCATGAACTTGTTTCATAGACGGCCTTAATGCACAACCCTTAAGAAAATGTCAACTGCTACACAGCCCACGGATTATTGTTTCGCAATGAGCTACTCCTGTCAAGATCACCAAAAAAGAGGTTGACGCTCTTGGCTTAAGCCAAATATGGTCGAATCAGTATTGTGCAGTACCAGTAAATAACACTTTCTTTATAATCGATTCCAATGTATGTGCAGAGCCCGTCTGAAGAGTAAGTGATTGTCGGGTAACCTGCCAACCTGAAATCCTCAATACTTAGCTTTAACCTGGCTAGCATTGGGTCGAGCCTGTTCAAATCTACAATTTGGTCCCCACATCTCAAATGTCGTTATCTCTAAAAGCGTGTGAAGTGCCTCGTGGGTTTTTGTGTCCGACTTGCACTTTTTCATTGATTTGTCAGAGGATACCTCAGGGAAGAAAGCCGCTAGTCTTCTGTTGACGCTATTCAAAAAAACCTACATTTTCATCGTTTTCACGGAAGATTCGAGGGCCAAAAGTCATTTTCAAACAGCTTTAGTGAGGTTCAAATATTTCCATTCCACAAGAAAGAAACTTCCAAAAAACTCATTGCTCTCTTTATTGAGAAGACGATGAAGATGATGAGGTAAAAGTGGATTATTTTCCTAGGAAATTTGTTGTCAAAGCCAAGTAATTCAAAGATCGCGGAAACATTTTTGACATTTTACCAGTGTGGGGCGAGAACAACCACAGTAACTTTTGAGGTTAATGTTTAAAAAACATGGTTCAAAAAGACTTTGATTAGCAATTATCTGCTTTCACAACCTATGGTCAATAGCAAACTTTAATTGAGAGGTTGGAGCAATGTTTAGCCATATCACTACAAATGACTTGGTAACTACAGCCATCCATGACTATAATTTGCCAGGAGCACAGAATATTTAGTTTTAGCAATTCCACATCACAATAATGGCAAATGGTGCCTTATGGAGGCATCAAAATAGACCGTATACTCCATCCTAAACTTAAATTCGATTTTGTGTGCCATAACGTGTTAGTTTATTTTTTCAAAGGCACCTAAAAGGCAATTTTGCTGATTTCCTATTGCTTGCGAAAACGAGAAGGATGACAAAGAAAAATAATTTGTTCATATATAGTCCGAAAATAGGGCTTTGTATTTTGTTACCAACAAAAGATGCGATGCAATGAAAATCTGTGCAATGCTGAGTTAACAAAAAAGCAAATAACGTCAATACACAGAGTGATCTGGCTACATAACACTTACCAACGTAGTGTCATAAAACAGACCAAATGGTTAATAATCTATGTATACATGTACTTGTTATTGAAGTGTACAATTTTGCTCAGTTTCTAACCATATAACCATTCTATTTCATGCAAATAATTGCAAACTGACATCATGCCCGCATGGTGCTAATGGCTGGCAGTATGAAGCTACTGTATATTATCTCCAATTCGGAAATTACCATCGGAAGTGAAATAATGCGAAGACTGAAACGTACAAATTAGGTCGTACTTATGGGATAAAGCGCAAAAAACAGCTCAATATTTTTTTCTAACTTGAAACCTTTCAGAAGATTTCTATCCAGTGATCAATGCTCTGGCTTGCCTAACAGATGAAAAAAGTGTTTCCTGTAACTTAAATTCAGAACTTGTCGTTACGCTGCGAGCAACAGAGACTTAACTTGCTGTTGCTTTAGCCAGTTTTTGTCCTAAATCCTCACAAAAACCAGGTCATTTCTTAAATACGCACCGGAAGATGTTGCTGCAGGCTCTTACAGGGTGCTTTCAGGATTAGGATGCATTGGATCAATAACGATTTAATGATAAATGACGGGGGCTTGCCTTTTTATATTGCTCGGTTCAACTTCTAAAATCTTATAATAGATGGCGACGGATGGCGCCCTGATCATCAACCTTCGAGTCTGCATTTTCAAATGAACAATTTAAAAAAAAAAAGATCTCCGCTTTTTACATCCTATTGGAATTCGCTTTCAGAAATCCGCTAAGTTGAAATGAAGGATGTGTTTACCAAAAGATTAAAAGGCAAAAAAGACTATCCAAAGCACTTAACACATGAAATAAAATAAAAAACTGCCAGGAAAAGGAGGGCTAATGTAATCGTCCGAGCATCATTTTTGATGCGTTTATTGGACGATTGTGGAAAACCGTTTTACTGGCGAATAATCACATTTTGAAGGTACTGAAAGGATCTACTAATTTTTAGATCCGATTTCATGGAAACAATAGACTACAACAAGCAAGTGTGAGAAAAGGTAACTTTCAAAGCCAATGAAGAAAAAGTTGATCTCTTCCTTGTAGTGAATGTTTCGATTTATTTTATATTGATTTACTTAGATAGGATTTTCGTATAGGCTATGAACGTATGAAAGAATCCCCTTAATCTATCAACTTATTCGTTAAAAAACGATTCCCCAAATGTGACCCTCATAACGATTACCATTTGAACAGACCAGACAAATGTATGCATAATACAAGGAGTGTAAATTAGCATTCGCATAATAAGTCTTAGTTGATCGAGAATGTACATTAACCAGCTCTAGAAAGTTCAATAAGAAAGTTTTCGCTGATCTACACCAGTTTTAATCGCGTATTATATCGCAAAATAAATAGAAACGCATAAATGGACTAATTAGATGAAACTCAGCTTGAATTCATCTCAATATTTATATTACAGGTTTAGCGTTTTCCAAAATAAGCATGGATGCGAAACACAGTTGCAAGTCGAGCTTCATGAACTAAGAGTTAATTTTCTAAGTCTTCCTGAGTTGGTCAATACTCGTGTAGTTAATACTGATTGATACATCCAACCAATGGTCTTACATTCTAGCCATCAGGTTATAAATAAGGTGAGCTAATGACCGAGACATTTGAATATGTAGTAATAAAATTGGGATAGTTAATGTACAAGAAATTGAATTATTGAACATATTTATAAACTTGAGATTGTTAAATTGATATTAATTTAGTGGTGAATCTGGATTAAATTTTCATTAAATCTTCGCTTTGACAAAAACCTGACAGTCAAAACTTGGAAAGAAACTACAACGACTTTAAAAAATGACCTAAGACCTATAAATTATACTCATTCTGTCCTTAATCCTCTCTCGATTAAGCTCTTTCAGACCCTGACAACGGCATTTTCAAGGCTTATTATCACCATGAAAGATGTCAAGTTAATTGTCAGATATGCAAATATTTTTTCTTTGTAATAAATCGGGTTGACGTCACGTAATAATGATATAAGCCATAGGATCTACATTCTTATCGCTATGTCACATTTAATTGAAGCAATGATAGTAATTCGAACCTGCTTCCTTCAGATAAGAAACGCGAATATTATCAAAATATCGATTAATTAGACTGCATAGTAGGAAAATTCCGAAGACGACGTGTTGATGAAGCTACATGCATAAAAATCTAAATTTAAATGCGTGTCGTATATACGCATACGCACTAATTTAATGAAAATTGCAATTATATTTCACCGATTAATCACTGCTGCATGCATGAAAATGTGTTTGTACTTCCTGCATAATGAATAGGAATTTTGCATAAAGTATATACAAGCTGTTATCGCCTTGTTTTACAAATAACGTCATCTATAAAAGTTTATTGCAATAGGCAGACACCCACCCACCCACATGTCAGATTCGTAAAAACGCGTATGTCATTACAATTATAGGTCAGATGCAGCTTACTGTTCTGGATAATTTATAAAAAAGTATCTCTCTACTGAGCAAAGAAAGTTCTGTACATGTAATTAATGAAAAAGCTGGTTGTAATAAAGTAGTGAACCTGGAACTATAGCAAATTAGACTGTTAGTATTCACGAAATACACGTAGGCCTACTGTATATTGAAGTAATACATGCCTGCAAAATTTGTTCATGAATATCAGAATCATGAACTTTATTTAGAAATTGATTGCTCGTGTAATAGAAATTTTGAGAAATGCATTCAAAATGTAGCCAAGTATTGGTTTTCCATCCTATTATCGACTTCAGTTAATCAAAGTTCAGCAGTATGCACGTGGTTGTGCGCATTAATTAGTGTCACGGCCCTAGCACTGTAAAACCTGTCAGCTCTATTGAGTTTCCCATCAGGCAGTCACATTTAGCGTTCGTGATTATACACATAAGCCTAAGCGCAACTACTGATCCTTGGTTTGAGTTTAATGGAAATTTTGGTCCCAACTGATCAAACCCAACGTAGTTCAGGTAACTTTCTAGATTAGTTTTAAAAATTGAACCGAACAAATGTCAACATAAAATACAAACTCATTAGGTCCTAAAGGAAAAACAACAGCCAGTTTTGTAATAATATGGCCAATGTTAAATGGAACCAATTCTATGGTTGTCATGTCATTTATATCCCCTATTTCCTAAAAATTAATAAATAACCAGCAAGGTTTTTTAGCTGCCAGTTTCCTTGTTCGGAATTTACAAACATATTGATATGACAGTGACTGGCTCACTTAGATAAGTACCAGAAATTTTCAGTTGGGAGTGAGACAAAGGACGTATGGGACGCGATCGTTCAAAGCATGTAATATTTTTTTCTGTCATTGGCAAATTATAGGGAATAGTTCACTTCAAACCTTCCCTGTTGACATTACATGTTCAAAACCCATGTTCAAAAAATGTGCGAGCAGCATTGCGGCAAACGGAATATGACATCAATATTTCATATCTTGTCAGATTGCCATTTGTTTGTATACGCCTGCCAATGAGAGTATGACCGGATTGCTGGTCACCACCGAAAATACCCTACTCATCGATTCGTTCTTCGCGAAATAAAATATAAAAAACCTGTATACGCAGCAAAAAACTTATTTCTAGTAAAAACAAATATTTAAGAGCATAGTCTCTAGATAACAGTGTCTCCTTGCTTGTCTCAATTGAATTGGGCCTATTCGGCACACATCCTGGCAACGTGCCCAGACAAGTATAAATGCACGCCTAAACAACCAATTTGTAAAACGTACATTCACATAAGGATTGTTTTCCTTCGTTAAATTTACTCTTGCAAAACCGTTCACGTCGATGCCAAGGCGTAATATATCAGGATCAGGTCATGGTAACTTCTATAGCAGTAGGCTATGCAGACAAGAATATATTGACGAGTCATCTCCTTTTAAAATCTCTCGTTAAAAGAGAACTTGAGAAACCTAGGTGGGATTTTCAATTTTCAGCATTAAACAGAGAGGGTTGTAGTGTGGTGTTTCACACGAGTAGTCCAACCATGAAGTTCAAGCAATAACAGGTATTATTTCTTATAATTTTCAAGTACAATTTCCCAAAATGAAAGCTGAACTACACTACCGAGGAAATAATAGAATTCTTACAATGACACTGACCTCGAGGAAAATGAACCCAGTTTGAGGCTTCATTAAACTGTAATTTGTTATAGATTTTCCGAGGCAACGCACACCACTGTACTCTATACATGCTCAGTTGCAGCTAGGAGAGGAGAACGAATCGTTTTACGCGTTTTTGGCTTCAGAGATAGCAATTACCGATCCTATTATCGACCAACTTTCACAATTTCACTTACTTACAGAAGCGGCCATATCAGCAAATTAAAACCAACACTCCACTGGCTGCAGGCAGAAATGAACCCACTGATGAGGCTTTTGCAAAAGCAACTGATACGTTCGTCTGTTTTAGCCTAATATAGAGTATGTAGCAATAACCAAAGTTATAGCGGTACCGTTTGGTTTACAGTTGTAGACAGGTTGCAACCTATCCGGGGATGAAAGGAGTGATGAACCTCAGTTATCGTTCTGAGAAGACTTTATCCTAACTCTACAATTCCCGCACAATTGTATTAACAACATATCGATGCTGATGATGCAGCAGTCCTTTGTGTCTCACAATTGCAGTGACTTAATCTTTTTAAGCTGTCGATGAAGTTTCTAAACACGCGCGACCAGGTTAGACTGAAAACCTTCAAGCGTTAATTTGGTATCAGACGACATCGTCAACAGAGCGCCGTTCGGTAAAAGAGAATTCTTGCCAATTCTGCTCTAATGACGATTCATCTTGATAGGATTGCCATTAGCGGCGTGAAATAGACTAGTTCGATCATTTAATACTTTTATACCATAAATCGTACCTGTGACGTCTCAGGTTACATATGAAGAAGGTTTCAGACCTGTTTTTTGACCAATCAAGCTGCACTTTATGGTCCTTATCAGCCTCAACTTTCAAGTCAAGTATTCTTATAGTGCGGGCCTATGCATCCCGGAACAGACATGGAAATCTACATTGCCGAATAAGGCTTTAGGCATAGCTCCCAGATATAACGGGCCTAAAGCACTTGAGCGTGTGACTTAGACTCTATGGAGGTAGCTGTCTGTGGAAAACGGTTACAAATTCGAGTCCCGTTTTAGCATGTTAATGGCGCCATCGGGTGGAGTTTTATTCTCGTTGCAAAAAAGGAATGGAAAATGAGCACTTCAGTATCGGCCTCTAGCGGAGTTTCTTTCTCATTCACAGTTGACCAGTGCGTGGGGGTTTATACTAGGGGGCCATAGCAGTGATCTGTGGAGGTTGGAGAACTTTAAAGTTTAAATTAAAATGGCAGCTGATTCCGCGTGTGCTTTCAACAATAAAAATCGATACTAATATCAGGAGCTGCCAAACTGGAAACTCGAGCAAAGAAAAACAGATAAGAAAGTGGGGTTATTTAACCTTTTAAAGTTTTATAATAGTTCGGAACCGTCCGAACGAAACATTCTACAGTGTAAGCATTTTTGCGCTGTATGCGTCCGCACGGATTACTTGCATGATAAATCAGCGTTAATTAATGTTTAATTTGCCGGGCGGCACTGGAAATGCTGTTGAACATTTTAAAAGGTGCATTTGAGTGCGATGAAACGTAGTGCTTAACATGTCAATTAGGTGAAACCAGGGTTGCAACTTTCAGTGCTTGTAAATCCTCGTGGAATTTAATTGCAGTAGGGGTGTTCTTATCGTACGCCATTTTACTGTACACATGGAGATGACTATAGCTTTTGCAGGCAAAATCGACAGATTGCAGGTGCATCTCAGCGGAAAGGAGTACCGTAAAGTACTTAATTTTAGCCAAGGACTAGCTGAGAAGACGAATTTAGTTTCCAATCACGTCAAGTTCCATAAAAAATGCGATTGGAGCATGGATATTGGAATTGCAGTGTCATTGACAGCTTTCGAATCCAAGCAGTGGGCCTTATGTACAACGAAATAAGTCGTCACATGTCCAACTTATGGCATTGCCATTGTCCAAGTACATGAAAATCAAGTAAGGACATGTATCTTACAAACAAACACTGGCATATTGAAGCATTTGATTAAGACCCCACCAACAATGCATTTGTGCCAACTGTAAACATTTAAATTAATTGACCTAAGAGGATTTGATATTCATTGTTAACAACAGTTTATCGTTACAAACAGCTTTCAAATCCAATTAAGCAGTGAGTCTGATGTTCAAGATATATCTTCAAAATAAGCCTTCACATGTCCAAATTATAGCTTTGCCATTATCTAAATATATGAAAATATACAACCATTACTAGGCTGGTGAAGCATTTTATTATGATCCCATCCATAATGTTAACAGTAAACATTAAATTGTAATGGCCAAAGAGGATGCCATGTTTACAATCAGCAGCAGTTTAGCGTTTCAAAATATCTGGCACTTAATAGTTATGCTTCAAACTGCACTCAAGTAATGTCATGACGCGATTTTGTATTGTACCACAAGAACCGTTATAGATTGATGGGATGCCCAATTGTTGACCATTTTTGACTAACTTTACATGTACAGCTGTATATTTGACCAGTTCACTGGACAACATTTTCTTGTGGTATTTGGGTGAGACTGTTAGCCTACGTGTATTTCCACTCCTAAACAAGTGGTCATTCCTAAAAAAGGGTTGTAAAAAGTTATGCAATGAAAACGTATAAGTGCGTTTGCCTAAAGCAGTCGGACGTGAGTAAATCTTGCTCAGTCAGATAACGCTCCAGCTATTTTCTTAAATCGGAAATCGGCAAGTTGACTGGTGCAATATTTGCGGCACTGCGGTATTATGGCAAAAGGATCAGCGATGCAGTCAACTACCACAAATCAAGTTTGCCTGGCGTTGAATTCCCCCTGGCTTATTCACATCGCGATGATTTGCAACGTGGCCAGTCGATAATCTAGCGGATGCGCCATAGGAAATTACAACTGATGGAGTGGTCGAAATAATGCTACATTTTGACCAAAATCCCGTCAAACTTTTGTGCGAAAACCATTCGGCCCTAATGTTCTCCATTGGCTGATACGTCAAATTCGTCAAAAAGCCCTTATCAGGCTTGACCACGATATTGAACCTAATGCACGCTGAAATTTCGATAAATCCTTCTTAAAAGTTGGAAATGGAAGCGAATGTTTTAAGTCACGCCTTTCAGCTTTTATGATCTCCCATATCCTACTCTATCGTATTTAAATGGAACTGTTTTACAAAACGTGTTGATAAAGTATACAAGATAAGATATAACGGAATTAATAGGATATGTTCAAACCTCCCTATTCAATAGGCTTCACTTAGCAGTACTTAGGCTTGACGAGGCAGCTTACAAATTTCGGTTTTACCTGACCTGACCTGACCTAACCTACAAGTAATAAGTATAGGTTAGGCTAGGTTAAATTAGGTCAGGTCAGGTCAGGTTATATTAGGTTATGAGCTGTAAAGAGAAGCCCACGTTTGCTAGGTGTGCACACCTCCATGAGCAGTGGGCTTTCCTAAACAGCACGTAACCTTGGCTGGGCAGCTTGCGAAATGTTTTGCTTTTTCCATGGTAACCTAAGGTAACTTAAACTTAGCTTACTCAAACTAACCTGATCTAACCTAACCAATTACCAATAGGCATAGGTTTTATTATGTTAAATTTGCAATGTGCCCCACATAGCTTACGGGCTATTACGAGAACCTCAGTTTTCCGAGGTATGTTTATATCCTACTAATATGCATAAGTTGCTACGAACCAGATTTGAACTCTCTTCTGATGAACGCTTAATCTCTATTCTAAGTTAATGCGGGCACGAATAATACGAGCTTAGATTATTTGAATGTGAGAAACGTTATGTAAATGGACGAGAAATATCATTGCTCAACGAATTTTTCATTATTCTACTTGCTTCTATGTATTTGAAACTTATTCATACATTTTATAAAATGTTTATTTTTAGCGTACAATGTCTTTAGAAATCATTAACAAAATACAACTAAGCTGTTCTGACTTTGATGGTTGCTTGTATGCCATGTATGATTGGTGAAGGCAAACTGGGATGAATGGCTACACAAGCTAGCTTTAATGGTCCTTCAGCAAGGTAAACGTTATTTTTTGGATTCCAGTGTAGCGTGGCTGTATAGTCGTCATTTTCGATTAAATTGGTTTCATATTGTCCACTCATGCCTTGGCCATTCACTTGCCAATATAACTTTGAAGCTGGATTGCCCTTTTCATTAATGCACTTAAAGCCATCGAAGTCTGATGTTTCAGGTACATCGACTTTGTTGGTAATCATTCTGTCATTGAAGAGAATGACCGGCTTACTGGGACGTTCTATGGATTAAAATAGTTTAAAATAAGAACTGAATTGTAAGGATAAAAACCGGTACATGTACGTACCATCCTACATGTACATGTATGCTCTTTCGTAAAACACTTCTGTTTCCCTGACAACAATTTCCCTATTTAATGGGCGTTTTTTAAAAGAATTTATTTTGCATATTGAAAGTTGTCCAGAAAAACATTAATCCATGCCAATTTTATGCCTTTATACTTGTGACATTTAAGGGTAAAACCATTAAAAAGAGACCTGGGCCTACCTGGATCTACACTGTTTTCGGGGTTTACTATTTTTTGGTATTTTTGATTCTAAATTATCACAAAATAAATTAATGAATAACAAAAAGCTATGATATCAGACAAGTGTTCAAAGGAATTTAAATTGATTGATTGGATATGGTAAAGATATATACTTACTTTGAATTGAAATACGGATTTCTGATGTTTTAAATATTATCTCTGACGTTGGAAAAAATGCTACACATCCCAAAACAGCTGAATCATTAGTCTGGTTAAAATTCAGTGTGGTGCCCCACCGAAGAACGCTGTCATGTTGGTAGTAATTTGTTTTTACAGTCGTTAAATCTGGAATGCTTGTTATATATTTTCCATTTAGAATCCATCGCAATGTTGACTTTGGGTTACTCCGCCGAATTACGCACATGAGTTTCAAATTCTCTTCAGCATTTTTCATAATTATTTCATCGCCTTTTTCATTCAAGTAATAGCCATTGCTTTCTTCAATTTCGATGAGTGGGTTTAATAAAATTTCTGAGGTCAAATATGTAAAGAGTGAAATGAATTTGATTAAAAAATATAGTACCGGTATAGTTGATCGACTTAATAACTCCAAATTTTGGCAGTGATAAATATTTATGTATATCCTTGCCTAAATTCATTTGATAATTAGGCATTAAAGCAACTTAATTTCTCTGAATGATGATAAAAAGAATCACTTACCAAAGGGGGTCAAATTTATTTCGTTAGATTTGATTAGTCCTTCATTTTCAAGTCCATTGGTACATCGCCAACTCCCCACATATTTCATGCCGAAGGATGGCAATTCAATCCTACAATTTTCGACGATGTGGCTCTGTATTAAGTCACTGGATGGCACTGTTGAAACCGGAGAAATTTCTTTAACAATTGTATTATTTAGCATCATGGAACAGTTGATGGGCTGGCTGGAAATGCATTGAAAGACAACGATGTCATTCATATGCATCACTCGATCTTCGGTAATTAACTGAAGGTGGTCTTTAGGAGGATTATCTACAGTATTATAAAATAAATCGAGGCGTCTCAATCGTAATTTCATTTTGAGCCGGAATGATATTGACAGAATGGACTTCTACACTGTACTTACAGACAAATGTGATAGTTGCCAATGCAAATTTAGAATTACTCCACCCTGGATGCTCTGCTACACAGTTCAGCTGCATAGTTTTTTTAAACATTTTCCAAGCAGGTATTTGCCATTGTAATATTGATGTATGATGAAAATCACCAACTTGGCTATGATGTACAAATTGAGAAAGTTTTTGCACGTCCAAATTCCAGGACAAATTTGCTGATGGGTAGCCATTTTGACACATGCAAATAATTTCATTCATCCTATCGTTCAAGGGTAGAGTCACGTTTGTTGTCCATACACGATCATTGATTAAAATAACTGGATGATTCGGGAGAACTGCAAAATTTAACGATTGAAATAATGGTCATAACAATTATAACGTCATGCCATTGTTGGAATTTTAATTCTTTCTACCTCTGCGAACTACATTATACGTAGGCTTTTTTTAAATAAATTGTCAAAAAGCCTACTTATAATGTAATCAGTTTTTTCCTGTGTAATGTTGCATAATTTGCCGTAGGAAAAATTTTAAACTACAAAAATCAAATAGCTTAATTGCAAATAATCCGGGTGATGTTGCTGGTTTATTTAAGTTTAAGATTAGTTACCTTAAAATTGCGTGCACTTTAGAGAACGGTATTTCTATATGTTCATATCTGTTTTTTAGTTTTAGAAAGATGTACTTACTGTAACGTTGCAATTCTATGGTCGCATATTTTGGTAATGCAAGGGTAGGGTGGCGCATAACGCATTTGAGTTGCGTTACGTTTCTCATTTTTGCCAGTGCTTCAAGTTGAGATGAATACAAAAAGATTCTAATGGTTGAACTCTCTGAGAGAGCTATTCCACTCGCTTCCCATTGCAATGTTGGCAGTGGAAAGACATATTCAGCAGTGCATTGAAGATCCTTGTCCGCATAGATCTTTTCCATTGAAGGCAAGAATATTTTATTGACCCTTACATATTTCTTTACAACAACAGGTTGGGCGAGAGTTTCTAAAATAGAAAAATAATATTCATGTAACAACTTTGATAAATCAACCATTTATGGAGATAATTTGTAAACCAAATAAGCATTAACTCACTCATCATAGTCAGTGTGATTGACATTGATTTGACTGACTTGTTTGTGTTTATTGGCATGTTTTCACAACTCCATGTGCTTTGCACCATGGCTGGAGTGAATTTGACTGAGATTGAACAATTGGTCGTGTTTTGTCCCTCCGATTTATCAATGTATTGGTAAATCGAGGAACTTGTCACATATGTGTCATTCAGTTTCCAACTGCAGTTTACCGGTTTGTTGAATGTACAATTTAATATGACCGACACACCCAGCATTGAGTGTATCTTTGACGGCATGTAACTGATTTGAGAGAGCTCCGGACTCACAGGCACTGGTTGAACTCGAGGTCTAAGGAATGCTGAAAATATTGTGTAAAAGTGTAGTAGCAATTGTTGTCGCCCAAAAATTTAATTATTTACTTACCCTTCAGTACTTGTATAAAAACTGTCTCTTTAAAATCAATTGAAAACTGGTATTCACAGGCAAGGCCCTTACTATCTTCGATATAGCCATATGATGTTTCGAAATTCATTTTGGCATTAGCTCTCCAATAAAGCTTGCCACAAAATTTGTTTTCGTCTATTTTTACATATCTATATGCTCCAGGAATTATTTGATCACCGAACTTCCAGATTAATTTCGGGGGTTTATTTGGCGCTTCGACTTTACAAAGCAACGTGTTGGTTTCGTTCTTCAAATCGTTCTCTAAAATATCTTCGTATGCTGATAACTCTCTGTTGTTCATCATCAACACAGGCTTTTCTGTTACTAAAATTACCAACAAAAATACATATAGTTAAACAATTTGTTAAATCTGGATAACGTTGTAACACCTTAGTATATATTTCTCAGAGGGGGAACAAATTCATGCAAATATTGAAACAACGACACATTGGGCAAACAATCCTAAATACAGCTAGGAAAACTAAAGCGGATGCCAACTCCAAACACGTTTTCTTTTTGATCTTGAGGACCGGTATACTTGAAGATGCATTCATCATGTCGTAACTGATAATAAGTTCAGTTTCGTGCGAAAAGTGAGAAAATATTCAATAAGGACATATTTACACTTGTATATACATGGATTTGGCGTTCGTCCACATGCCTAAATATCGATCCTCGTTAATTCATTTATCATAGTGTAATTTCACAGAGTAGGTCTATTTTAGTTATTATTAGGCTACATCTATAAAAATTAAAAATGCCTACCATATAACGTTGCATTGTAACCAATATATTTCTGGTTCGTCGTTGCACGAAGCTGCATTAAGGAACAAGACCAGTTGCCTGAATCCAAATATTTCGCCGGTGAAATTGTTATGGAACAGAACATTCGAGGTTTGCCGGTATCATCTATACCATTTGTAAAGCTGTAACGATCGCTTATTTTAACTGAATGTCCGTTTCTTGTCCAGTCACAATAAACATCCATTAGATCGAAACAATATATTGTCGCGTTGTCTCCTAGATATATTACGTAATATCTGGTTGTCGACGGGGATGGCTTCGTATGATTTTCTAAACCCAAAAACACGACACATTTAGGCAGGTGCTTTTGGCAACTCGAGATGCATTACTAAGCTATAGCTTGCATAAGACGGCCATAAAGAAGTTAATACTACGATGGCATTGGAATGCTCATCGTCAAATGAACACACAGTGTATTCGTTTACACCCAATTCATGTTGGTAGATCCCTCACTTATTCCAATAATTCTTGATCGTATCGTAAAAGTTGAAACGATCTGAGGTTTATTTTTATCATTATTGTATATGTGACTTATAAATTAATCTCTGATAGGGAGCATACCAATCGTCGCCTCGTCTGTTTCAAGTGCATTTTTAATTAAAAATAAGTACATAAACAGCAACTGTAAGCTTAGCCTAAGCAGAATAAAGACTACATGTAAAGTGGGCTTCTCCTAACGGGTGGTAGGCTGGCAGTGATTGTCTTAAGTTTGGGATGAACACAGACAAAATTAATTTAAAAAAAACACACATGAAAACGGAAATTCTGACGGCTAGGACATGTGTCTTCATTGTGTAATAGAGAGTTCCCTTACACAAATTTTAGGTATAACTTTGGTTAATTTCTAGTATCCAGTAGGCATCAAGGTATTTTTATTGTGTATTATTGGTATACACGATTTGCAACCTTGAAAAAGATACCTACGATGGTTTCTTTAAGGTTTCATTGTTGGTTGTTGAAAGGTTTCCTCTATATCCAAAGTATTTCATATAGTTTTCAAAATGTTGTACACTGTAAGGTATCCCTCTGAAACATATGATAGGTATATTTTGCACCCGATCAGACTTATTTTATACTTGTTGAAACATTTCTGATGCCAAAAAAAATACAAAAAAAATGGAAGCCTGCTTACTAGCAACTTTAAATATACCTTTCAAATTTTTGTAAGGGTTGTGTTTAAAAATTTCCGTATTTTTTAAGCATTTCAAGCGGGGCGTATACCATCTGACACATACTGTATATATCCGAATCAAATCTTTTTGAAAATACAGTAAATATGAATGTATACAGTATTTACATGTCGTACTTTTTAGAAACCGTCTTACAGATACATGTACATTAGTAATGGTTTTTACCTTGATTTTCGAAAAGAAAAACGTTCTTTGATCTTATAGCATAGCCCGAATCATGACCAGCCCCAACACAGGTCCATCGTCCAATATCATTCCGTAGAAGATTGGACATGCTCAATGTACAATTAGATGTTCTTGATCCTGTGGTGTGGTTTGCAGCATAATGATAATAATGGCCGACATGAATGGGTCGGTCATTGTGCAGCCAAACGCAGTGAACTGGCTCTTTGAAAATACATCGCATTGTAACTGGGTCTCCTACGTTAGCATATGTTTCGTTGCGTGGATGTTCTGTGACAAAGTTTTTGGGTACAGTTGATAAATTAACGCAAATTGAATTATCTGCAAAGAAAGACGCGTACTGTAATGTATATGTACAAATAAGTCAGTGGCAGAAACAAACAAGAAAGATTAACTACTCAACTAAGCCGTTATAAGGTGTATATTGCTTAGCAGAATATTGGCTTTCACAAAATATCCGTAATTATCTCTACTTTTGAACGAAAATCGCACATTTGTATAAGATATAACATAAGATATAAAGTTGGTAATATGTTTTTTGTATATTTAGTACTTAATGGTATTAGTTGGATATGGGAACTCCCAATACGGTGGGCTTCTCCTAACAGCACGTCAGATTGGCTGGGCAGTTTGCGAATTGTTTTGTTTTTCCTAACCTAATGATCTAACCAGACCTAACCTAACCATACCTATAATCATAGGCATATGTTAGGTTATGTTAGGTTAGGTCAGGTTAGGCTTTGTTATGTTAACTTTGAAAGTTGCCCCCCAAAGCATATGAGCTGTTAGGAGAAGCACACTTTAGCGTGGTACATGTATATCCTGCTAATTCCGTACTTTATATACTGTTTGAAGTTTACAAAACCAGTAAACTTTTTGTTTTTTTAAGATATTCAATTTTTACTAGTAACACTAGCATTGTACTCATGTCTATTTTACCACCTACAGCTGTATCTTAACTTAATGGATTCATTGCGAATCCATTATCTGTCAATAACCTATAATTTAAAAATTTATTTAAACATACTAATGCCAATTCATGCAAAGAAACACAGAATAAATACCATGAACTGTATAATAGTTTTTTTCAAAACGCTTACCGTTGATTTCCTGTGAAATTAACCAAGCAACAGAGGAACTTCTGTAACCATATATTGTATTGGCGGAAGTGGTGCATTGCCAAGTTCCAAAATCAATATCTTTCAAGGAAGTTAACTGTACTGAGCAGTCGGATCTGGATTGGTTTAAATTTACAAACGTGTAACGATTTAAAATAACAACAGGTTCGTTATTTCTAAGCCAGTGACATTCGTCTACAATTGCACCAAATTTGCAATCAAGAATTAATGTCAGGCCTTTTTTGACTGAAATGGTGATCCTTGAGGTGTTGTTCTCATCATCCGTCTTATGAAACTCTGTGGAGTAAATGCATGCGAATAGCCAATGCAATTGCAATTTCTTTAGAAAGGTGATTTGTCAATTAGGAATTATTAGCAAGAATTACTTGAGGTTAATTGATACCAGTTAAGCAACTGGCCATCACTCTCATCTGTGGCTAAACTCCAGCAAGTACAATTTCCTACATTGTCT
>JAQGAF010003345.1:0-18032 GCA_034687865.1 Kryphioiulus occultus
CTTTTTTCTGCAAAAGGATTCCTGCAGTACAGAAACTACAGAAATAATCATGCAGAGTAAATATGTTGAGTTTCTGCATAATTCTGCACAACAATATCTGCAGAAACTATTCTGACATCTTTTGCATGCAGAATTCTGCGCAATTCAACAGGACAATTTACGCAGAAACATTTACAGGATATTTTTCTGTACAGTTTCTGCACACCATTTTTTAATGGGTTCTGAACTATATGAAGTTGTAAATTTAACACATTGTTCAATATTGAAAATATAGTGCCTTAACATATTTTGATTTAAATTCAGTACAACGTCTGGATAGTCTTCGAAAACATGCATACACGATATAGTTTCTATCAGTCTACTAGCAAACAAATCAATTTAAGAAGTGTTTTTACTGGTACAGTAGTTACAAATGCGAAATCCAGTCATAGTCAATTCGATGCCACATTCATTGAAATTGTCCAATTACAAATGAGAGTGAGAGGAAGAGAGGATTAAACTTAATTAATTCTTAGACTCCAGCATAGACTATGAAAAAGTGATGGGCTTCCCATAACGGCTTGTAGGTTGGTAGTGATTGCCTGACGGTTAGGGTCAGCTAAATCATTTTAAGTTTTTTAGGTTAGGATAAACACAAAAATCACAAAAATGGATAAATGCCGACAGTTAGGACAGTTTTCATTCTTGTCTACTAAACAAGCAAAATTGAAATTACATATTTTGTCCACATTTGGAGTGTATATCCAATTCTTAATCCTAGTTTGGCTTAAACTCGCGGATGCTATGCTATTCTGTTAGTGTTAGGTCTAGATCATTTTTCCAGGAAGAACGAAAGTGGAAAACCACATTTAGGGTACCCTGGAGGCGAATGAACAGATGAGATACACAGAAACAGCCAATCTCGACTACTGAGATTAGTTTGGAATTTGGTCCCTAGATTTCTCCATCGTCTTCAATGATAAAAGTACGGGAACCACCAGATATATAAGAGAAACTTTCATTCAGAAATCGAAATTCTAAAGTAAGATTCCAAGCATCAGTAGTATGGCATTGCTGATGTAATTCAATAAGAAGATGGAAGCGAAAAACCTTATCAGCGACCTTTCAGTGGCCATTCATGCCTAGGAGGGCCACAGATGGCGAAAGAGAAATAATCAGTGCGTGCACAAATGCATTTCAAGGATAGTGGATTATTGTTCAAAAGCTGAGAATTTCTGTATATGTACGTCTGTGTCATATATCAAAATTTGTACCGCAAAAGATTGAAAGGTACATTTACAAACGAGATTCGGTTGCAAATAATGAGTTATTGTTCAAATATCATTTATCGATCACAAGAATTGGTCCCACTCATTTTACAGATCAGATTCGTACCCTAACAGGTTTCTAAAGTCTGGTGTGGAATTTTTATGACATCCAAAATGGCTTGACCGTGAAAACAGCGTCCAAATTCAGCCTTCGAGAGTAAATATTTTACGACCATAAACACGGTTTAGTCTGAATTTAAATTAATCGAGTACCTTGCTACCGACCCCGAGGGACACGAACTCTAAATCGTTGAAAATAATTGAACGCATACACAGTGCTAAACTACTGTGCTTGGCTAAGAGACCCGAAAATCAATAAAAAATTAACTTACCAGTTATTCAGCAGACCTTACTTGAGTGCATGATTGGCAGAAATATCAGCAATTTATGCTGATAAGTATTTTATTCACGATTTACTTCGTTCCGATTTGAATTACACTTGCCAGGTGTCGTTCTTTCCTCGTCGTAACCATGGCAACGGCTCGGTCGATTTTGGTTCGATCAAATTCGATTTATTGGATTCCTGGAGATTGTAATTGAAATCTGAACGAAGTAAATCGCGATTAAAAAACTTATTTGCAAATATAGACAATAGTTCTATCAATCTAATACTAAAGTAAGTACTGCTGAATAACTGGTAAGATAATCTTTCATTATTTTGCGTGTTTTAAAAAACATAGTATAAATATATTTCTTGCTGTGAGAATCTAACTTTCCCCTGCCCCAGGCTATCCGTCTTCACCTTAAAATTTACCATTTGGATCCAGCTTAGCAAAAAATATTTCGGCTACAGCTTTATTTTTCGTATCATTCGCTGTCGAAAGTGCCGAATTTCAATTGACATCAGTGATGAATTATAAAAATGGGTTTAAAATCCATCATCTGTGATCCAGTTTTACAAACAAATTGATCCATGGCCTTTTTTTTGTATTAATCGCTTCGTTACGACCATTCTAGGCTAAAATTCATCATTTTAATCTAATTTTAAGAAAAAGTTGGCTCAATTCCCAAACTCTTTTTGTCAGTGATTATGGCATAATTTTTAGGGGAATCTGAAAATCTCAAAACCAGTTATACAGTGTTTAGAAAAGTAGGCAACCCCAGTCTCAATTGAGCGTGTTTGCTTCGGTGTTGCGTCAGCTTTTTCATTTTCCAAAGGCATTCGATATTTATTTGTGTATTCAAACTTCACAAAAAATACAAATCCAATAGTGCAACAAAGTTTTGGATCAGGTCTTCGAATAAGTCTTCATAATAAATACACGTTCGTCTTTGGAAAGCACGCTCAAGTGAGACTGGAAAGTTCTACCACTTTTTTCGGGTTGCGTCTTTTCTAAACACTCTATAAACTGCAGGATTGATAAATAAATTCAAATTTGCCTCCAAGTTTCTTTGCATGTGATTGTCACCAGATGGCGCTAGCGCCGGCATCCGAAGCGCCCTCTACTTCCACGTGCTATACAGGGGTGCATCCAGTCAAAATTTTCAGATTTGCAGCAAAAAACTAAAAATGATGAACGTAATTCGAATCCTGGAGAATGCACCTAGATGGCCAGCCTTCGTTTCCACAATCAGCTGCCGAAGGTTCAGTCAATGCACTGCTTTAAAATGCCAGATGCAGAAGCGAATAGCACACCAACTGAGTGTTGGAAAACAGGTAGAGGACGTTAGTGTAATTGGTACTCATTTGAGAGCTGAGAGCGAAAGTTGCCATCGAGAGAAGCCTGGTCCATAAGGCATAATTGGTGGAGTATCACCTCTCGAGAGTAGAAACTAACACGAGGACATGGGACTGAGAGTGCTATTTGAGTTACCCCACAAGATACTGAGTCTGAGAGTACAGTAAACAGGTCTATTCTTGTCTCTCAGAGAGTAAATTACAATTGTGACCAGTTTTGAATACTAATCGACTAGCTGTTTAGAGTGCTTTCAGACAATTCTTCAAAAATTTTCAAGTTCATTATTTTTGATGAACTCGCAGAAGCTCGCAAAAATCAAATGGACACTGGTCATGATTGTGGACTGAACATCAGAGATTCTCTTGATGGTTATGCTACAATTGCACGCGATTCACCAAGCTCTTGCGAGCTCGTGTCTGTATAAGATAATACGGTAAATCTCACAACTGAGTAGTTGAGTGCTCTTTGATAATTATTCAATAATTCCATGTTCTTTATTTGATGAACGCAAAATCAAATGGACATGGTTGTAAGAGTTAATTTCCAGATTTCACTCTCTTAAACTATCGAGAGATACACGTCAACTGGGCAAAACTGTGCACATCAGAGATGCTCTCGATGGTTACTATCGTTTGCGATTCACCGAGTCTTACGAGCTCGATCGTGTCTCTAAGATAGCAACTCCCACAATTGAATAGTTAATAGGCCAACGTTAAAAATCTTATAACCAACCAACCAATCGAATGGTTGAGTGCTGCCAGACGATTCCTCAATAATTTCGTACTCCTCACAGAAGAAAAAATTGGGCAGCATCTTCGAAATTCCTGCAGTTTTTGAATTTGAAGTAAAAGGTGAAGTTAAAGAACTGCAGTAATACTGCAGTAATTTCAAAGCCCATTGGTGATATTTTTACAGTATTTTCGAAATTTATTACTGCAAATTGCCAAATTCACTGTTGAAAAGTGCACAAATTTTTTTTGGGATCGCTTCAAGAAAAGGTTTCAACCACAAAGGCTTGTAAAAAATCAAGTGGACGGACCATCAGCGATTCTCTCGATGATTACTATCGCTGTCAGGTCTCGAATGGAGAGCGAGCTTAAAACTCACTTTAGCTCGAAAGTGGCCTTTCAGATTTCTGCTATTGATGTAACCCCACAAATTCTCTAGAACGTTACTATTGCTCTCAGCTTTCAAATGGCACAAAAGCATAAGTGGTAAAATCTAGGTTTTTTTTTTGCTCACCTCTATCGAGAAGGCAAACTAAACGTGTACGTGACTTCCAACTAGGATTGCAGTCTCCAAACAATTTCTGATTTCTTTTCAGAACATCTCAAGAACGGCTTGCTTACAGGAGTCCACGAGGCGGAATTTCAGCAGCTCGAGAGCACTACTCGGCATCAAAACGCCGTCCGACGAATATTTGGTCTACAAAGGCTCGCTCACGTATGGCGTCCACATTACCAAGTTCATGTCGCTGACATCCAGCCTTCTCGGACTGGCCATCCAGCCATACTTGCTCAAACAGGCTGGCGGAGCGTCCCTAGCGCTAATAGCCACTGTTGGTGGCATGGTGTGCTTCTTCACGTACGTGACGCCGTTGCTCATCCACTGGGTCACAAAGCGTTACGTGGTGTACTTGCACTTCGACCCCAAGACGAGCATCTTCACCTGCACCACTCTGAGCTTTTTCCTTTACCGGAAGCTGATGGAGTTCAAGGCGTCCGATGTGGTGATGCCGGACATTCCTGGCGTGTTCACCTCGTTGGTGGTGAAAGGCAAGCCGCTGCTTCTCGATCCTTCAGGATTCCTGGACATCGAAGCCTATCGGCACATGATGGGTTATGACAAGCCACTGGACTTGAAACTGGGCAACCCCGATGACAAAGAGAGTTGATAACGGCTGGTTGGATGCTTTGGCGTTAGGCTACATATGCATAGTGTAAATAAAAGCGGAATTCGTTAAACATTTTCCTGAAAGAATAACAGCGTGGAGGGTATTTGTAGTTTGTAAACTTGCCATAGATTTCTAACTACTGTAAGACGTGTGCGAACCCATTAACATAGAAAGAACACTCGAAAACTATTCGTCACATGTTGACTAATTTGACGAGAAATTAAGTGTTGCTTTTACAAATATAACTTATTTCAACATCAATTATATCTTTTAAGGTCAGGTTCCCTTAAACTAACCCTGCCCAGGTGAACCAGATGTGCAGAAGGAAATAATTTATTTGAATATTCCTGCTTTAGAAGTCATTGTTAATGTGTATTTTTATAAATGGCAAAATTAACCACCTATAAAAATAATAGTGCACTAGTTTGTGACTCAATCTACATGATTGCAAAAGAAATTAGTGGTTATAATAATTTGTTAAAGCAGGAATATAAAATTTTCAGCTTGGTGGCCAGATGTTAGGGGTTCGGAACCCACCCTTATACAAAGATAAAAGGGAAACCAAACAGCTAGAATAATGAGTTATAAAAGCAGATTTTTCAAATACATTTACCTTCTCCAGTTAGAATTAAATTTCCTGCTCCTGATTTTTAGAATATAGGAAGACGACGATGAGTTTCTTGAAAATCTTGCAGCAAAGCCTGACTAGACTTTGATACAGAATTGAGCCTAGTGTGGAAAAAAACAAGTGGAATTTGTATCCAATTTTCAAGTGAGATGAAACGCAGGTGGAATTTGTATCCAAACAGTTGCAAGACATTGGAATTTAGTCAAGATAGTCGCGCAACAGCATCCAAATACAAGTTCCAAGCTTTTACATGACATTTAATTGTATACCGAGGTGTCTGCTATTCGATGCATGTTGCGATATGTGATC
Source organism: Kryphioiulus occultus (assembly GCA_034687865.1). Taxonomy (NCBI): domain Eukaryota; kingdom Metazoa; phylum Arthropoda; class Diplopoda; order Julida; family Julidae; genus Kryphioiulus; species Kryphioiulus occultus. The sequence continues at coordinate 5,818 of JAQGAF010003345.1, forward strand.
CCCGATTTAGATATCAGATGTAGAAATTTGCCAGACAGTCCCGATACATTTGTTGCACAATCCAGGCTGTATAGTGATTCCTATATTTTTGAGGTTGTCCTATAGTCCCATTTTTAGAAAAATTCGTATATTTTACAGCAAACTGCTGTGGCAAACAAAAATATACCAGATACTGGGTAAAATTCATCATCTGAAATCTGGATTTTCTAAAAATTTAGTTCATTACAATTTGAATTTTTTTCTGAAATATTTGGTGAAAATTTTGAACAAAAAAATCTAACATTTGCATATGAAGAAATGTGAAAAAAAATCTGATGAGCAATTACAATTAAAAAGTACGAAATGCTCTCAACTGCCGTAATTCGACATTGGAATTCTCTTCCAAAGGATAGCCTTAAGCTTCAAGAAATTCAATTTGACAATGATGTCTTGATGGTACCCACCGAATCTTAATTTGGGTTGATGGACTACACCCCCTACCACATGGTATTAAATTACTGACAGTAGGGAACTGCGTTGTATTGAATTTACTGCTTTTTTAAAGAAAAAATTCCCGTATACTTCCTATTTTTTTCATTTTTCCTATATTATTCTATTTCCGTAAAGTAAAAATTCCCGTATTCTTCCTATTTTTTTTCATTTTTCCTATATTATTCTATTTCCGTACAGTTTGACCGCCTGACGATTTTATCTTCAAACTACAAACGAATGGCAAGTTTGTGTATCTGCTCCCAAATTATTCAAAGGTCGAGTAACTGTGCAAGCATCTCATCACAGAAGATGTCGAACAAATTTCAGAATTCATCAGCTTACCTCGCCTCATGTACTATCAAACTGTTTTATTAAAACAATGAAATCCAACCATGGTGAAAACAAGGGCTAGTGGCAACCAATCTGAAACAGGCAATGGGTAGAAGGATAGGAAGGTTAATATGGCACCGAAACGAGGATTCTTACTGGAAAAAATTGTCCGTGTCTCATGGGCACATCTTCAACGGGTGGATTAACCACCAAAGCATGCACATTGAACCGTTCCTAGGTTGGCCAACGTTTCAAATCGTCCAAATTTTTTAGCTGCAGGATCCAAATATTGAAATAGTTCAATCACAAAGTATTTAAGTGTATTTAAGTATTATATTGAAGTGTACCAGAACCGCACAGATTCAACAGACGTGTCAACTTTCATTTCGGAACACTGCAGCTCCAGCGGGAAATTGGTGCCTATGATCGGCCCATCCAAGCACTTCGTGTCCTACCGGTCCACACAATGCGTTTCCTACGTTCACGAAGTTCCTTTGCAAGCCGCTCGGTTTGCGGCACCGCCGTTATGTGCTCAGCGCAGCTTGTTGCGGCGGTCTCTCCTCTTGAATGCATCCTCGACATGCACGGGGCTAATCTGAAACGAAAAGGCAGTTGCCGGTTTGTTGCCTAAACTAAACGTGTATTGCGGTGATCCCAGTGTTTGTATTTTGGAAACTGGTTTAGAATCCAAAACTGAGGGCGGTGAGAAATGGAAAACGAGTTAAACATCAAACACCGGGATCATCACAAACTATTGAGTTAGTCGAGCAAATGAGACTAAATCACGTATAACAGGAGTTTGTTCTAACAAACCAGCAGTCAAGGCTTAGATCGTTCTATTACCCCACGTTCAGCATATGATGGGGTTAATATACCCAAACCCTTATTCCTAACTGTGCCCGAACCAGGGAATTACACAAATAGCAGGAATAAAGACTGTTTTGGCCGATTTTGGGGAACTATCCTATTGATAACCACGAAAACCGCAATTAGGAGTACCAACCAAGGTCTCCGAATTCAAGGATTATCCAGGACTTCAGGGTTCCCGCTGTCAGAATGTCAAGGAATTTGAGATAGTTTGTTTCAGCCAAGGGAGTAAACTTTAAAAAAAAATTTGAAAATGTCTTAAGGAAAGTTCACAGAAGTGCAATATTGTATATGTATTCACTTCCTAATAATTATTGAAATTACCATTTGTGATCTAAATATAGATTTTCTAAATTAATACAATACCCTATTCTCATTGTTTAAAATTGCGTGTCTGAAAAGTAGTCAAGGAATTTTCAGGAAAAAATAAAATAACTTATTGTGAATTATTAAACAATTGTCATGCTCAACTTATGTAGCCACGGATGGTAATCATAACAAAACTGCTGCACTAAACCCGATGAGCGGGTAGTTACTGTTAAATTGCATCTAAAATTATTATTTTAAAGTATGAAAACGGTGGCATTTGTGGACTGAAAGGAATTTCAAATTGCAGATTACCAGGACTACGAAAGAATTCCAGAATTTCCCACATAGTGGGAGTGTTCATATAGTATTCTAGACCACATCAAAATTGAAAAGTGATGGATCATGATGGGAACTCTTCAGTTAATAATTTCTATTCAATTCAAATCACAGGGTTGCCACCATTTTCTCAAAACTGTCTTGCCTTACTTTTATAAAAATAATTTGAAATTTTGCCTGACTTTGCCTGATGAAATCAACATCATTTACTGGCTTTGCAAGACCCAAAATGGAACTTTTGTTACTCAAATTAATACTCAATGTTCCCATAGAAACCGAAATTTACCAAAAAGATTAAAATAAAACCAACCATTTATAACACACCATAAAGCCTGTAAACTCCTCAATGAATGTTGCATTCTAGCATCTGGGACTGATTGGTAAGCAACACATTTGAATACTGCATAAAAATGGGCTGCATGTTTCACACTACATTCACATTTTGCCTGACTTCATTCCAAAATGCCTGACATTTCCTGACTTTGCAGGTCAGTGGCAACCCTCAACTCAGTACCCTACAATCAGTAAATACGGGACGGGTTGAACATTTGTTCCAAACCAGTGAAAACCTGGCTTTCGTAAACATCCGTTGGGCAAAACTCACACACAGTTGTTCGAAAACCGTCAATGGCATGCATAACACACGACTCGGCGGCAAAGTTTTAAGTTTGTTTATTGTGTTTTCTGGAGCTCTATATCACAAACTTAAAAACAAAACCACATTGCATTAATAAGACCATTGAAGAGAGAATTCCAGCAACTCGAGTGGGGCGGGGAGGGATCTTTCAGATTAGAAAAACTGATTGCGCAGCAAGTTTGCAACTGAAGAGGACGTTTCAACGGGACTGCGTCAGCATTCGTGGGCGTGGGGAAAGGGGCAATGGGGAAGAATTGATAGACTGTACAAGTAAAACGGTTGCCTTTCCCCACCATCCAATTTGGATTACGAATGGGAGTCCACGCTGAACTATTGACTGTACAGAAAGGGGGAAGAGCTCAACAGTGCACCCCTCCATCCGAAAACCACAAATCGGGCAGCCACCAACCAATCATTTACCGGTATGCACCTTTGGCACAGCTTCCAAAAAAAAAGTTGGGCCAGGGAGAGAAGGGAAATCGGGCTCTGGTGAGTAGCTCGTGGTGTGGTCCTACCAATGTTGTGGGTACCTTGAGAATTCTGTAACTTGAAATTGTCCCAGAATCTTGAAAGCAATTCTCGAGGCTATAATTGATTTTAGCAGAGAAGAAATCCTCGAAGTGCGTGAGGCTTGTCGGTGTTCTGGCACGTTCAAACCTCCCCTTGAACTCGAACAATAAAGGTCAACACCAGGAAATCAAAACGTGATAAAACGTCACAGCCGGGAAAAACTCGTGACCTTTTAATGACGAACCTGAATGATTCGCAGGGTGTCTTGCCGATTTGGCACTGCAGATTCCATGATTTTTTCATGAATTAAAAAATGTTTCAATGCCTATTACAGGGTTCCCACTCAAATTCTCAAACCGATTTCCCTGACAACTTTTCAGTAATTTCTCTGACATTTTACACGAAATTTCACACAATATTAGACCACAAAAATAGCACGTGTTAATTTTCATGAACTGAATCGAAGTTTAACATATTTGTATAATTAGTAGCGAAATTACTAGTGAAGTAAATATAACAGGCAATTTCGGGGAAAAATACACATGTTTCAACAATATGTACTGTATTTCTGTGGACTTTAGATATTTTATTAAATATTAATACTAGCAGAAACGCAGTAGGCGATTTTTTTTTAAAACTAGGTCTTAGTCTATCTGTTGCCATATAAAAATTTGTTTATCAATAGTAATAATTTAGGATCGCGAAACACAACATTTTTAGAAACAAAATATTGAGAAATAATAGTTAAGGGAATGCAGTGGCAACTTTTTTTAAATTCTATTCATAATTTTGCTAAGAATTTTTTAAAAATTGCATTTAAAAAATAGTAAACTATCTTAATTTACCTGGCATTCTCTGACTTCCAGAAAGTAGGAACCCTGTTATTAGATTACGGGGCCGTTCAAGATTTATCATCGCTAAACAGAGCTTTTCAGAAACATTCTCTGCCACAGTGATGACGTGTTCATTGGTCATTGGCCAAAAAAATGTCCCATACGACGTATCTTTTGGCCAATGATCCCACTATCACGGTATTAGAGACACTGGTTGACAGTGAATTTTAACCCAAATTTTTAGTGCAAAAATTTCATGTAAATATCATGACTTGCCATGACCGTTAGACACCCTGGTTCGATTCCTGTCTCGTGTTGACATTTGATTTGTTTGACGTGAGGAGAAAGACCAAGGGCATTTTTAGCCCGACACCGGTTGCGGTTTAGTATCTACTAACCCTTTGACTAATGCCCTAAATGGTCTTATAGCTACAGATGTTATAGGGCCTATGGTAAAGCTATGCAGAAATTAAGCCAAAAACAAATCGCCAAATATTCATCGGGAATTGCCCTTTGGATTTCTTCATCTACCGTATGCAAAAAGATTTGCACGAATCACAAGCCACTTGCTAGATGCAACTGCACCACATTCTCAATGGATTTCCATCACCACTGGCAGGACCCCAACGCTGCTACCGACCACGAGAAAACTAACCGGCATCGGGGTAATGGCGAAAGGGACGAGAAAAAAAAAATCAAAAATAATAAAACAAAAACAACAAAAAATAACAAGGTCTACTCCTTTGGACTACTTATCACGATCCAGCCCCAAACTTGAACATGCTTCTACCCTGTCACGCCACCAGCATCAGCTCGCACTCTCACGGCACCAACGAAATAAAAAAACACCTGAAAAACGCATCGTCCACAGAGGTCCATTTGGTTTTGTTAGGTACAAAGCAGTACACGCATCCAGACCTTCCACCTGCCCATTCCTTCCGCCTTTGCCAACCAAGCGTGAGCCCAGACGCCCGCTGGTTGCACCCGCAGCAGTGCATCTCGCACCGAGGCGGCGGGCTCTGAATAGACATGCGCACGAGACCATCCTTGCCTTAAACCGAGTGTTAAGCTGGTAAGAGGTCAAAGTCATCACTAACATGAACTATGGGGACGTGGATGCCATCGATGACCGGAGTGGACTTGAAGTCGCAAATGCCCAGTTCTTTCATCTTCCACTCCCAGTGGAGCTTTTGAGCGGCGTGCATGGACTCGGCTTCGTTGTGGTGGCGAAGTAACATTGCGTCCTGTATGATGTGGCAGCAGAGGAAGGGAATAACAGAAAATTAATTAGACATTTAATTTGTCAGGTTTCTATTTAGATATAATTGTTTAACAAAGCTTCGGGGTTCCTACTCAAATTCTCAGATCGATTTCTCCGACAACTTTTCAGTATTTCCCCTGGCATTTTAAAGGAAATTTCACACAATATTAGACCACAAAAATAGCACATGTATTAATTCTCAAGCTCAGAAAAATAATTAGACATTTAAATCGTCAGGTTTCTATTTAGATATAACCAAGGTCCAAATTGTTTAACAAAGCTTCAGGGTTCCTACTCAAATTCTCAGATCAATTTCCACGACAACTTTTCATTAATTTCCCCTGGCATTTTACACGAAATTTCACACAATATTAGACCACAAAACTAGCACATGTATTCATTTTCAAGCCCTGAATCGAAGTTTAACACGCCGTAGGCGAAAATTTTCGGAGATTTAGATCACAAGTAATGAATTTTAATAATTAGTAGCGAAATTAATAGTGAAGTAAATATAACGGGCAATTTTTGTGAAAAATACACATATTTCAACATTACAGTACTGTATTTCTGCAGACTAGAAATTTTATTAAATATTGATACTACCAGCAGATAGTGTTTAGTCAGTATGTTGCAATACAATGTTGCAATAATAATAATTTAGGATCTCGAAAGGCAACATTTTTAGAAACAAGATATTGAGAAATAAAAATTAAGGGAATGCTTTTTTTACTTTTAAAATGTATTCATGAATTTGCTAAGAATTTAGGCGCGCCACAGGCGAAATTTTTGCAAAAAAAAAGTTCTGAAATGATGAATGTTAGTTTTTTTTTAAAAAAATTGCTTTTAAAAATAGTAAACTATCCCAATTTCTCCGACATTTTCACGAATTTTGATGAATTCCCTGACTTTTTCAGTCCCTGACAGTCCTTGACTTTCCAGAAAGTGGGAACCCTAGGCTTACATAAAAGTTTATTATTGGTTTGTTTTTAACGTTGGCCTATTCTCATTTTTTGTTCATATTGCCATTGCTAAAGAGTGGGGAAAGGTCGGAAATCCTGATTTGGTAATGTAATAATAGTATTTGATAGCTCCTTAGAACCTCTTAAAAAAGGCAGTGCTAGTTTAGAATTTTTTATTCCAAACAAACTTAACTATCAGTGCTAACGGGTTGGATCAGGAAATTTCAACATCTCATCGTGTGCACGACGAATCATTTTAATGCATGGAAGCTTAGGCAGGGTTTGTCGTAAACTTTACAACACCATTTCCCTGACCAAAATAAGTAAATTTCCCAGACTTTTAAACTTTTTCTATTTCAGGGTTCCCACTCAAATTCTCAAGTCGATTTTCCTGGCATGTATTCACTAATTTCTGCAACATTTTACATGAGATTTAAACAAAATTAGAAAAATGACGTATTTTATCCCAAATTTTTATGCAAGATAATGATAAATAATTGGCAGTTGCAAGACATCCCTGGACTTTCCCTGACTTTCCAGGCAGGACGAACGAACCCTGTTAGAATCGGTCAACTCCCATCCCAACGAACCTTAACAAGGCAAGAAAACATACCTTGACTTTTTCCCACTTGTCATCGACATCCTGCAACCATGACAACAGATGGCGTCCAGTGAACCGGGTCCGGGCATTCCTCTCCTTTTCCTCCTGATAACGAACAAAACATATTAAGTAATCGCTGACAAGTGCAGGCGAAGAGCCGAAGTCAAAGCAAAAGTCTACCTGCTCGGGCTCGATCTGATTGTACACCTCCTCGTCCTTCAGGATGGTGCAGACTGAAAGTGGAATTGTCTGGTTGGCCATGGCCCTCGCCGCATTTCCGTGCACACGCAGGTTCTCCTGTTCGACCATCAGTACCAACTTTTCCTGCGGAGTTCAAAGTATACGGTTCACACCAAAACTTGCAACTCAATTTCCCTGACCAAATCCGATTAATTTTCCTGACTTATCAACAAAAAAAAATGTCACATGCAATTAAATTTAACTATCTGCAACACTATAATTAACTATATTTTTGTATTTTTCTGTCAGTATGACTAGCCAAATCTTCAACTCAATTTCCCTGACTTTTCCAGGCTTTCCAGACACTTTTTGGAAAACGTCCAGACAATTTCAACAAACAATTTCTACAGATTTGATCCAAGCAAATATACCATTTGGCGGAAATTTTAGAAATTATAGATCTGATTACGAAATGAAGGAACGAGCGCACAATTTTGTAAGAAGAAATAATAACATTAATAATTAAGAGACTGCCGTAAGCGAAATGATGGAAATGCCGTAGGTGAAATTTTTTAAACAAAAATAGTGCATTTTAGGTGATTATTTCATGAGAAAAATTAATGATAACGATAAGAAATGATAATGAAAACGCCATAGGCGAAATTTTTAGAAAAAGCACAAAACAAATGCAGCTTTTCTAACGCTATTCATGAGATACTTATACCAATCAAAATGGTTGTGCCACAAAAAATTTCCAGACATTATGAATTTCCTTGACTTCCATTGACTTAATGTTCAAAACGTCAACATTTCCATGACTTTCCCTGACAGTATGAACCCTGAAGTGAGAGTTAGCATTTTGTCGATTCTTCGCAGTGGGCATACCTTTTCGATGAGATGCTGCAGCCTGAGTTTATACCTGTCCTTCTCCTGGCTAATGAACAGCTCCTTCATCGGGCCAGTCAGAGACTGGGGTGGAGGTATCTGGTGCGCAAAAAAAAACAAAAAATAACGGTAAGGGCATTAATAACTCGGTCATTCCATTAACGGCATGTGCCAACTGGTCAAACAACCAAGACAGCGGTCCTACCGTGGGTACTGACAGCCGACTGGCTGCATTTCCGGCCAGCACATACGAGCATTTGTTGAGGAGGTAGTCCTTATAACCCTGTGGGGGTTTCGGCTGCACTACGAACATGTTACGTCGTCTTCTGTCGATCTACAACGAGATGCATGCCAAAAAAGGTAGCAAATCAAGGGGTCTAATCGAAACAACACACATCAATTGGCATTTCTGAAAGAGCTGCTCAAGACGTTGAGATATCAAATATTTGCCCTATAGGAAAAATAGTTCTGGCTCTAACGAACGAATCTGCTAAATCCCAATGGCCTGTTTTGCTTACAACACGGCAATGAAGGCAGTCGTACTGAAATTCGCAAAATCATTTCCCTGACTATTCCTGACCAACCCAAATAAATTCCTCTGACTTTGGAAAAAGTCTGTAAAAACATTCCAACAGGCTCAGATTTTGAGCGGAGGGTCCAGGGCAATTCAGGTTCAGAGGGCCTCTTATCAGTTCTTTAAAACGAATTTCATCAGGGTTTTATTCAGACCTCGACAGTGTTGAATCCATGATATTTTTGAAAAGGGGTTGTAAGGAAAATGTCGTTTGTGAAATTTTTAGAAAATAACAACGCATCGCACATAACAATTTTAACCCAAATTCTATGTAAAGAATAGGCTATTTACTAATATTAATAATTCAATTGAAAATCATTGAATTCATTGAAAAACCATCTTAAAGGAATGCTTTTTGTACCACATTTGCTTTAAATGTAGGCTACTAACATGAAATGCACAGATATCGAACCAATCAGTAATATGATAAATTAATGATTGTCGGTTACGTCGAAGGCACAAATTTTAGGGTGTCTACTGGATTTGGTATATCAAATACCATGACTTTTCCATGACTTCAAAATTTTTCCATGCCTATCAGAACATGTGTCGTTCAAGTTTTTGTCATGACAAAATGGCGATTTTCAGAAATTATCGACCACTGCGGCGACATGATTACTGGACGAAAATAAGCCGAAGGTGAAATTTTTTGTGGAAATAGTTGACAAATGACGAAAGAATTTAAACCCAAATTTTTATTGTGTGAAACAACGAAAAAAAGCTGGAAAGTTCATGACTTTTCCATGACCCTGACGTAAATTGCCTGACTTCCATGTCCTGAATCTCATTTCATTATTTTTCCAAGACTCTTCCCTGACATTCCCAGACTCCCCCCGACAAACCGGGAGCGTACGGACCCTCACTGGCATCGGCAACTTATCACATCTGCTCCTATCTCCACATTTTTCAAAAAAAAAAAAAAAATCCATGACTTTTCAATGACCCAGACGTAAATTTCATGACTTTTCCTTGACCCTTAAATTTCATGGCTTCCGTGCCCTGAATCTCATTTCATTATTGTCCCATGACTTCCACTACCGGTAGACACCCCGATCTATAATCAAATGACTCCGTAACCATTTTTGTCTTCCCTGACATTCCCAGACTACCCCAGACAACCCGTACGCGTACAACCCCTGCACTGGCATCGGCAACTTCATACATCTGCTCCTATCTCCACATTCTTCAAAAAAAAAAAATTCCATGACACTTCAACGACCCAGACGTAAATTTCATGACTTTTCCTTGACCCTTAAGTAAATTTCATGACTTCCGTGCCCTGAATCTCATTTCATTACTTTCCCACGGTAGACACCCCGATTTATTATCAAATGACTCCATAACCATTTTTGTCTTCCCTGACATCCCCAGACTACCCATACGTGTACAAACCCTGCACTGGCATCGGCAACTTATTTTACCTGCCGCTAACACCACATTCCGAAGGTGCTACGCAGACCCGGCACGCCTTCCAAAACTACCGTGTTCCATCTTACCGCGCTGCTTCGAACACCAAGCAGAATCCACCACAGGCAGCAACCTACGCCAAAATCCCACAAAAGGCAACAAGCAACGAGTGTTCCTACCTGCTTCCTAATGTTCAAATACATTTCGTAGGAGTTAAGTATGGACTGGTCCTCGCAGTGGGATGATGCCGAGGACCACGAGGACGAAGCCGAGCTCATGTGTCCCCCGGAGATCCCCTCGCACGAATGGCCGTCCCGCGTCCGCAGCTTGCGCTTCCTGGGGTGCATGTCCGGCCCATTGGGCTCGTCGACGGCGTACTCCTCCCCTAATTCGTATTTGGCTTTCCCCCCACCCATGTCCGCACCGCAGTCCGTGGGGCTGCTGTACTGCAGCTGCGGGGGTGACGTGATGGAGTTCGAGGTCGACGCGCTGGCCAGCGCGGCCATGCGTTGGCTGCTACGCGTCACCCTGTGAGACCTTTCCTCCGCGTGTCCATCCCGCGACTTGCCGTCCTCCTTGGCCGTGCAGTCGGCCCCGCCGTACGCACTATTGTTCGTGTTGCCGGCGTCGAGTACGTCGCCACCGGGCGCGTTAACCACGTAGGGCAGTGCCTGTCGGCTGGCTAGTTTGTTGCGGTCCTGCTCGGACAGGGACGTGGGTGGAATGACGATCTTGAGGGGGGGTACCTTGGGTAGCCCGTGTCCGGCCTCGTGCGAGTCAGTCTCGTTTTCCGCATCGCTTTGCGTGCTCTCCGTCTCGGAGCCCGAATTCAGGTGCGGGTTTTTCGGCGGTTGCGCCGGCAGCGCGTCCTGGTTCTGGGAGTTCTTGCGCTCCTCCGGGCGGTTGTGGTTTCTGAGGGACATGGAGACCCCTGAGTTCAGGGCCCCAGAGCCCATCTTGGGACCGTCGCCGTTGTCCTTGCCGTCCCGCCTGCGCTTCCGACGGTTGTCGTCTTGCTCACCCTCGCTGGCATCGTCCGCGTCCGGCCGCACGTGGTTGTTGCTCTCCCCGTTCTTCTTGCCCGAGCCCTCGTGGCCGGCCACGTGGTTCTCCATAGTCCTGGAGCGGCCGCCGGCCTCGGAGGCAGCCCCGTCCACCGCCAGGGAGTGCTGATGGATCACGCTCGCGTTGGACGCGGACGTGTCCTTGGTGCTGCTCACGACGTTCAGCTGCGGGTCGTACGCGTCGCTGTCGGGCGTGGAGGAAGAGCTGCGGGTGGAGGACACCGAGGCACCGTCCTTCTTGAACTGCTGGTAGGCGCTTTCGCCGGTTTCCATGGTGACACAGTACGACTGGTAGCGTGGTTCCGTCGAGCTGACCTCCGTGGGTTTGGACGCCCCGCCGTGACGATCATCCCGAGGTTTTATGGGTTGAAAGCGCAGTGTCAGTCTTGGGGAGCTTGGTTTGTCTGGACCTGAATTCGAAAAGGCAATACTGAATGGTTACCAACGAGCCGACGTGCAGGTAAATAGGAATGGTGGGTGGCTCACCTTTTGATGACTGATGCTGAGGGGAACTTTTTCGCATGTTGTTGGGGCACACACTGTGTTTGGGGGTAATGTTGGTCGTGAGCCGGTGTGATGTCAGCTGTGTGGCGAGACCTGCAAGGCGTAGAAAATAAAAATATTAGAATCCCTGAAGACATTCTTAATTCTCAAGTCGATTTCCACGACAACGTTTTCTCAAGTCGATTTCCCTGACTATGTTTCAGTCACTTCACTGAAATTTGACAGGCCGTAGTTGAAAATTTCAGAAGATTTACATTGTACAACCCCACGACAAAAGTCCCGCAACACACCATGTTTACTAGCACCATTCGACTTTGGAAGCAAACTGCGGAAAACTGCCATGCAAGAAACATTTCAATCAAGCAAAATATGAAAGAGCAGTTTATTATCTACCAAAATTGCCCATGCTGTGAATTAAAACAAAAGTATTCACAAAGATATGTCATAAAATCAAAAACATTGTAAGGACAAAAGTCTTGCAACACAA